>OU696584.1:3382220-3441648 GCA_916048095.2 Sacculina carcini
GTTTTTGGGATGTCAGTTGTACTTGTGTGCACAAGTATCGAAAATGACCGATTTCGGTCAATTTTGACGTTTTTTTATGTCAGTTGAACTTGTGTGCACAAGTATCGAAAATGACTGTTTTCGGTCAATTTTGACGTTTTTGGGATGTCAGTTGTACTTGTGTGCACAAGTATCGAAAATGACCGATTTCGGTCAATTTTGACGTATTTGCGATGTCAGTTGAACTTGTGTGTACAAGTATCGAAAATGACCGATTTCGGTCAATTTTGACGTTTTTTTATGTCAGTTGAACTTGTGTGCACAATTATCGAAAATGACTGTTTTCGGTCAATTTTGACGTTTTTGGGATGTCAGTTGTACTTGTGTGCACAAGTATCGAAAATGACCGATTTCGGTCAATTTTGACGTTTTTCGGTCAATTTTGACGTTTTTGCGATGTCAGTTGAACTTGTGTGCACAAGTATCGAAAATGACCGATTTCGGTCAATTTTGACGTTTTTTTATGTCAGTTGAACTTGTGTGCACAATTATCGAAAATGACTGTTTTCGGTCAATTTTGACGTTTTTGGGATGTCAGTTGTACTTGTGTGCACAAGTATCGAAAATGACCGATTTCGGTCAATTTTGACGTTTTTCGGTCAATTTTGACGTTTTTGCGATGTCAGTTGAACTTGTGTGCACAAGTATCGAAAATGACCGATTTCGGTCAATTTTGACGTTTTTGGGATGTCAGTTGTACTTGTGTGCACAAGTATCGAAAATGACCGATTTCGGTCAATTTTGACGTTTTTTGATGTCAGTCAGATTTCACACAATGAAGTCGACCTCGTGCTTCGCAGTTCGGTGGCGAGGTTGTTGAGCAGAAACTGCATCCAGCAAGGAGTCGAGCCAATCCTGACGAAATTATGTTGACCCCTTGCTGCGCAGACGTTTGCTGTTCAGTGAGGCAAAGTTTGTCGTAGGTTAGCGGAAACTGCATCCAGCAAGAAGACGAGGCAATATTATTGTGTTGTCTTCTTGATGCGCAGGCGTTTCCTATTCGGTGGTTTTACGTCCGGCGTCCGTAGCAGAAAAATCACGATTGAGTACGGCACCGGACGGAGTCGGTCTTGGATGGTGTGATGCAGGTGCGTCTGGTCAGTGGAGCTGAGAGTGCGTCGCTCGTAGGGAGGCACAGAAGGCTGCGACACAGACGGATAGGCGATGCTCGGAAAAACGAGGCAAAATCACAGGCAGATGAGACACAGTCAAAACAAATTCACTCAGCATCACACCATCCTCACTCGGGGCACCAATGTGGCGTTTAGCTCGCCACGAAGCGTCACATGCAAGCAGTGCGAGTTCTTTGGACCGACTGTATTTGTGCATACAACAAGGGACGAGCAAGACATTACAGACAAACATACACACAAGATCAAACACGCACAATACGAACAAACACAACACGACACACAGGTCACTGCGCTTCTGGCAGGTACCGCCATGTGGAGCGAGACGCAGTTACGCGTGGCGCACCACAAGTTCATGAGGGCGCGAATCATATCTGCACATATCTATGTATGCAGACTTCATAACAACAACAAATGTATTTTATATAGCTCACACAGTGATCAGAGGCGCGAAATGGTATAAAATAAATGGACGAAAGAAAATAAAATTATGTAGCTCATAATTAAATTTAACAAAATTATGTATGTAGGAGAAGTCACAATGACAGTCAAAAAAAGTCAATCTAGCACATATTGTGTATTGTATTGTATTGTATTGTATTTCAAAACGACACAGTAAACATATAATAACACCAAACAACATATTTTCATGTGTCGGGGGAAGCCATAAAGGCTTATATCCCTTGAAAAAAGCAAGAACAAATAAAATAAAAGAAGAAAATGAAAAAACATTTATATACAGTTTAGTTCAGTTGGAAATGTACAGTGGCAAGTAATAGACGCGTTGCTTGCTGTACCTTAAATTTACAGTTCAGCAAGAGCTCATTTTCATAATGAGATCATAAGAAGATCGGCAATCTCCACCAGGCAATTGAGTCAACATTGGGCTTTGTTATTTACATATATTTTAAGAGAATGGTGTTGAATAGGCATGTTGTGAATTTTTTCATAGACGTCATGTCACTCAGAATTATTTCTTTGTTCTTCACCAATTCATTCCACAGCTTCACACCGTTTATGGTCAAAGCTTGATTTCTGGCGTATGTTCTTCTGTGTTGAACTAGGAACAGGTCGGGACGACGAGGATTTGTTTCAAAACAAATCTGTAGATTTTTGTGCAATTTTTTATAAAAAACTTTGTACATTAATTTACATGTTTTGAAGTGTATAAGACCTGAAATATTCAATATTTTTCCTCTGGTGAAAAGTGGTTTGGATGGTGTGTTTCGTGGTAAATTGTATATGATTCTAACTATTCGTTTTTGCAAGACCACTAATCTGTTCATGTATGATTTGCATGTGTGGCCCCATATTTCGCAAGCATATTCAAGATAGGGTTTAACCAGGGCATTGTAAAGTATTAAACTTTCTTCTCTTTGAAGTAAATGTCTCGCTTTACCAAGAATGAATGCAGCTTTTGATACTTTTCTTGCTGTGCAATTGATGTGATCTTTCCAGCATATCTTGCTATCGAGTGTCACGCCAAGAAAATGTATTGTTTCGACTCTGGATATGCTGGTATTATTGATAATAATTTCGCCGTCCGGATCAACATTGAGTCTTGGAGACGAGAACAAGACAAATTTGGTTTTTTCGGTGTTTAACGACAGTTTGTTTTGTATAAGCCAGTCATTTAGAGCCCTTAATTCACTATTTGCAGTTTCGAAGGCTTCTTTCACCGTAACGCCAGAGCAAACTAGGTTGGTATCGTCGGCAAACACTACTAGCTTACCGGAGGTAACTGCTTTAAACATGTCGTTTACATATAGAAGAAACAACGTTGGCCCCAGAATAGATCCTTGCGGTACTCCGTATTTTACTGTTTCTTTTTCGGAATATACGTTGTTTAATGAGACTATTTGGATCTATCGCACAGGTAATCTCTGAATAGTGAAAGTGAAATGCCTCTAATGCCGTACATAGTTAATTTATTCAGCAGGATAGTATGGTCTAAAGTATCGAAGGCCTTTTTAAGGTCGATGAAAACACCAATGGAACACAATTTTCTGTCAACTTGCTTGGAGATCTCCTCGGTCAAGTCTAGAATGGCGTGTGACGTATTTTTACCTGGGCGAAAACCGTATTGATTTTGATCTATAAGATTATATTTATTTGTGTACTCATTGATTCTGATGTGAATTAATTTTTATTGTGTATCTTATATTGTGTTTTTATACTGTTCTTTCTGCTAAGGAAATTATATGAATGAGAAAAACAATTCAAATGAAAGAATTAGATTTTCAAATGTGGAAATATAGCGAAACTATAGATAGCGAGCAACTGGCAAGCCTACATTTATGGTACGTCACTGAGAACGTCACCAGTGACGTCACGCTGAAGGAAAGAGTATGGGATAAATTTAGACATTGTGTCTGAACCTCGTGTTCTAGCGCTCAGTTGTTTTTCTGTGCTATATTTTTGTTGTATTTGTTGTTGTTAAGAGAATTAAACTTGTTTGTGGTTACATGATGAGTGAGACTAACCAAGAGAACAGACCCTATACATGTGGTGAGCGTGGCACTTCGTTCAATCTGTGGCGTGACATCCTAGGGTCACCAAAAAATGTTGTTGCCCCTATGGTCGATCAAAGCGAGGCCGCTTGGCGAATGCTAAGTAGGGCGTATGGTAAGTTCCTCACGTGCATCACTATTTTGTTACATATGATTGTTCGTCTTTTGCTCTGCTTCAGTGGCTCTTATGTGGTAATATTTTGTGTAGCTCATTGATTCTCCATTTTTCGTCTTTGTCAGGGGCAGAGCTGTGCTATACTCCGATGTTTCACGCCAACGTGTTTGTCAAAGACGCCAGATACCGAAAGGAGTGTCTCACAACATACGAAGAGGACACACCTTTGATCGTTCAGGCAAGAAAATTCAAATGGGAAAACTTGGGGGTTATAAAATGCACTAACACAATCCCCATGCACCTCGATCACGAATGACCTGGATCCACTGAATATATCGGTATGTCCATATTGTTCTGCGCCGCCGCGGAACATGAACTATTGGCTCATTGGTAAGTGGGGAATAAGAGAAACACGTGCATGTGTGTGCATGTGCAACTATTTGCATATAGTTGTTTGTATGCGTGTGTTTCTATGTGTGTGTGCCGGCCAGTTTTGTTGCAACAACGTCGCCACGCTGGTCGAGGCCGGCCGCTATTGTCAGCAAAAGTTTGCTGCGCTGGATCTCAACCTCGGCTGTCCGCAGGCTATTGCTCGCCGCGGCCACTACGGCGCCTACCTGCAGGACGACTGGCAGCTGATTCACGCCATGGGTCAGTGTCTGGCAAACTTTCCGGTCAATTGTGCGTATATATTGGATCGGCGGTTATTTTCAGTTGTATTCGAGATGATTTTGTGATATGCGTGTTTTTGGTGTTTTATGCATGCATTGTAAGTGTATTGCAGTGTGGTGCGCGTGTTTGCGGGAGTATGTGTATTTTTGTGCTGCAGTGAATGCGGTGCATACTCAGCTCTCCATTCCAATCACGTGCAAAATCCGTGTATTTGAAGACGTCAGCAAAACAGTCAGGTGTGTTTGTCATTGTTTCACCATGATACTCCATTATTTAATATAGGGCTTGAATCTTCTTGAATATATCTAAATGTCATGAATTTTGAACGTGTGCTGTATTTGCTCTGACTGTTTTGTTTTTTCTTCTGGGGCAGCATACGACAAATACGGAGAGATATATTTGTTGATTTAACTGCTGAGTAACTGGATGTCCAGTTACGTGGTCACATCCACTCATTGACTAATTCTACAGGTCAACACTAACGAAGACTCAACTGAATTAGGCCAATTTTTCTAATCGAAATCAGTCCCACGCGCCAAAATGCTGAATTTTCAACTGCTGGATGATGTCAGTGATGTGGCTTTCTTTGTCGCTTCGCTTCCGTCATCAACACTGGTTAGGTTAGGTTAGGTCTTGTAAATATTTTGTAAATACTTCTTTTCTTCATGGTAATTTCCTAGCATCTAAACACGCCATTGTCTCTCCTATTCTCAAAAAACCTTCCCTTGAATCCTCCATCCCCAGCAATTACAGGCCGATGTCTTTGATTCCTCTTCCTTCCAAGCTTATTGAAGCTGCCATCCCTCCTCAGCTCAGCCCATGCATATATTCGGCCCTAGATCCATGTCAATCTGGTTTCGTTTCCGGACACTCAACTGAAACCCTGCTCCTCTCTCTGCTTAATGATATACTTGCTTCTTTTTCCGTGGGTAATTCTGTGCTTTTCATTTCGCTTGACTTTTCTCCCGCTTTTGACCTTGTGAACCACTTTATTCTCCGCCAGGATCTACGGCATGTCGGCCTTTTTTCCTCCGCGCTGTCTCTATTGTCATCCTATCTTGCTGATCGGTCGTTTTCGGTACGCTGTAACTCTGAATACTCATATTCTTCTCCTATTCTTTCGGGTGTTCCCCAAGGCTATCTTTGTAATGTTATGTTGTTGGTGATTAATAATGATCCCAAACCAAATCTGTATTGGGTTCTCAAACAACGATTCAACTTTATACATCAAAATATACCCGAAACATAATGAAAACGAAAACACACACCGCATGACGTAGTACACACGCACACACACAACCCGCAAAGCTGCCACTTCGAGCCTAGCGAAAACACTACATTACATCCCCCTTGTTTTAAAACGAGATGGAGGGACCACAAGTCGTCCGGAGCGCGTGCGATATGGTGATCGGATATGCGCCGCGGACCTCCTGAAGGTAACAGACTGTGCGCCATTTGACATACGAGTTGTATTTGACGTAGATTCTTCCGGCGTGCTGTCCGTTGACCTGCCCGCGACAGTTGAAGATGTCTCGTTACGTGGAGGCGGCGAATCGGTAGGGTTTTTCTTCGGGGACGGAACTGCAACAGTATCGTCCGCTGCCTTTTTTGGAGACGCAACCGGCATGCTCTTCAAAAAGTAAGATGCAGGTGCAGTGTGACGTCCGACAACCTCAGCGGGCTTCCACATCCGTGATTTGGGATCACGCGTATACACAGTTTCGCCGGGTTTGAACACGGCCGGTGGTGAGGGTCGCTTGTATCGCAGATTACAGTTGATCCGCTCTTTCTCGCGCACATGCTCAAGACGATCTCGGACAACAGCGTTACCATTCGTGTGATGAGGCAAAATATCAATTGAGCGACTGAACTGTAATTCTGCACGAGATGGAAGAAAATAATCCATAGGAGTGCTACGCAGAGTTCGCAGACCGGCGTAAAATGCGGCTCTCGTTGTGCACTTCTTCATCAGCTCCTTAACAGTTCGCACGTGACGTTCAGCAATGCCGTTACTCTGTGCGTAGTGGGGCGAGGAAGTTACATGATTGAATTCGAAAAAAATTACAAATTGCTTGAAATCATAACTTGCAAATTGCGGTCCATTGTCGCTGTAAAATGTTTGCGGTGATCCTTGTTCAGCGAACAATTTTGCCAATTGATTGATCACGTGTCTGCTCGTTGTACCTTCGATTAGACGATTCACAAATGGGTACTTCGAGTAGTGATCCACAACTAGCATATAGTCAGCACCATTGTAGTGAAACAAATCCACACTGACCTCCACCCACGGTGCAGAAGGAATCGGGTGCTGGTGTTCCTCCAAAATAGCAGCAGCACTGGTGCAAGGACGAACCTGTTGGCAGTGGATACACTCTGCCACGCGCCTTTCAATGTCTGTCATTTTCTGCTGTTGAATGGCATAAACACTCTAATGTAACTTCACCATGCCCAGCTCCATACAGGCTGGCAATCCGATCAAAATTGGACCAGTGGTATTCAAAATGTGAAACTTCAGAGACGATGTTTTTCCTTCAAATGTACAATCAATGGTCAGAAATCCACATTGCTCTACTGGAATGACACCGTAGACATGAATCTTCGTCTCATCTTGCTGAACATCAACAGTGTTGGGCATTTTATCTAAACGCCGCTTCGGCAAAATGTTACCATCGGCTCCAGTATCAACCTTAGCCCTCAAGGTATGAATGTCTTTCATCCCTGGGATATTCGCGGATAAATCAACAAGCGCTTCTCTCTTGTGAAAGTTCCCCGTAAATTCCGTGTTACAAAACGTAAATGTATCGCCACCAAAACATCCCGGCTTTTCAACAGTGTCATTATTATGAACTGTTTGTAGTCGTCGAGACCCAAATGATTGGCCGGTAGATTTGCACATGGAAGCAAAATGTCCGACCTTATTGCATTTATAACAAGTGCTTTTCAATGCGGGGCATTGTTTCCTATCAGACGCATGCGACTTTCCACAGTATCTGCATTTAGCGATTTTGCTGTCGTTGCTAGTTCTACTAGAACCCTTTGACTTTGCTACAGCATTGACAGTGTTGTAATCTGTCTGAAAAACAGCCATATGCGTTCGATTAGCCTCAAATGTGCGTCCAATATCAACGGCCTCATTCAACGTGAGTGATGAGTCCCTGGTCAATAATTTTTCCTGTATCTGAGGGTGTCTGCATCCAAGTATCAATTGTTACACAATTCGATCTTCTTTCATTCTGTTTTCAGGCGAGAACTGACATTTATCTGCTTGCAAAACGAGTCGAGAAAATAAATTATCAATACTTTCTGAATCTCCCTGTTTGAGTGCTGAAAAATGGTACCTTGCAATTCTGAAATTGCATTTAGGAGCAAAATGGAATTTGAACCTTTCCAAAATTTTATCAGGGTTTTTCTTATCTTCCGCAATCATTTCAAACGATTCGAGAAGATCGATACCTGTTGGCCCTAGCCACAGCATCAGAAATGAGGCCTTCTCTTCATCAGGCTTTTGCGATAACGGACCCTTGAAAACATGGTCAACATAAGACGTGAATTTTCTGAACGAGTTGGGTAAGTCAGAAGAATCCCAATCTAGAGATAGAATGGCAATGCCTGACATTTCGGTCATAATGACGATACAAAAATATCAGCAATGAAGTAAACAAATATTTCCGCAACCAGAAAACCACGAGAAGCGTTCAAAGATCGCGTTCAAAGCGTTCAAGACTCAAACCGGCAAAGAATAACAGAACCTCAATATATACTTCTAATCAGCCCAATGCTCAAATCATCGCATGCAAACATTTTTACGCTGCCACCATGTATTGTTATGTTGTTGGTGATTAATAAAGATCCCAAACCAACTCTGTGTTGGGTTCACAAACAACGATTCAACTTTATACATCAAAATATACCCGAAACATTATGAAAAGAAAAACACACACCGCATGGCGTAGTACACACACACAACCCCAAAAACTGCCACTTCGAGCCTAGCGAAAACACTACATTACACTCTTCTCGGTCCTCTTTTGTTTAATCTTTATGTTTCTTCTCTTTGTCCGATCCTCCGCACCTATCCTATATCTTTCCACATTTATGCAGATTATATCCAAATTTACTTCCCTTTTTCGTCCTCTAACAGTTATCTCATTGACCAGCTTATCTCCAACATAGCTGCCTGGGCGACCTCCAGAGATCTCCCCTTGAATCCCGATAAGACAGAGTATATTTTATTTCACCCTCCTAGGATTTCTCCGAACTGTCTTCATTTGTCCCTCTCCTCTCATATTCGTAGTTTGGGCATTGTCTTTGATCCTTCACTTGACTTCTCCAAGCATCTTTCAAACCTTACCCGATCATGTCGATTCATCTTGTGCCAGCTATACCCTATACGCCGACACATCGACGAATCGTCCGCACTGCTTCTTGTTAATTCCTATATCCTCTCCCGTCTCGACTATTGCAATTATCTATTTTTTCACCTACCTCAAAAATCTCTTCGCTCCCTTCAGTCAATCATTAACCTTTCCTGTCGATTCGTTTTGCGTCTTCCGCCTAGGACACCAACCTCTGTACATATTCGGCAACTAGACTGGCTGCCAGTCCCTTCGAGGCTTCATCATAAGCTTTGCTGTATTGTATATAAACTTCTTCACTCGCCTTCTCCTCCTTCCTACTTACTTACCCTCCTACAGTGCAACGAGCGACCTTTCAGTCGTCGTCCTGTACCTCTTGTTTCTCCTCCTGCTCTTCATGAGTCAAACTGGTCAGCCAAGTCATTCTACTTTTCTGCTCCCCGTCTTTACAATCAACTTCCTCCTCATGTCCTGAAGCAAAACTTATACTCCTCATTCTCTTCTGCTCTGCACAAATTTTTGCTATCTTTGCTCACACGTCTAACTCATCCATTCCGACAGCACTAAATCTTGTTCTCTCTACATTCGTTTGTCTTGGTTACCAGTGTTAATGGATGATGTGATGTGTGATGTGATGTATGTTACTGTGTAAGATATCTCTTTTGCTGTTTTTATACTCGTTTTTCTCTTTTATTATTGTGTGTTATTTTTGCTGCCTCATGCATTTTCCCTCTATGAGCTAATACTCCTTTATATTGTTCGCACCAGTTTTACTCCTTTACGCGCATCTGCTCTACTTGGCGCTATATCAAATACGTGTTTGTTTGTTTAACACTAATTTTTGAGTTTTTGTAGTTGGTTTTGTCGTTCGTGTTGTTCTTATTCATTGCTAGTGTATTGAATGAGCAGATCATACTGTTTTCCTGTTCCGTGTGTATGTTTGTGAATGTATGCATATGGTGAGTGTGTATAAGTGAAATTCAAAGACCACAAGCCGTTGTGCATTATCTCAAAGTGTGTGTGTATGCATGTTTGGGGAAAAGGTACGCTCGCATGCTGGAAAGCGCCGGCTGTCAAATGTTGACGGTGCACGGCAGGACGCGCGAGGCTCGCGGGCCTCTCACCGGCCTGGCCGACTGGCACCAGATAACGGCCGTGTGTCGGGCCGTCGCGCTGCCGGTCGTCGCCAACGGCAATATTCAGTACGGCCGCGACGTACAGGCGTGTCTCCACGCCACCGGGGCCGTAGCAGTCAGCCAGTAACACTAGCCCATCTTCCCATCCGTCTGTCTCTGTCTTTTATCGTTCTTATATTCAATGTCAGCCAGTAATACGCTCAGTCTGGTTATATTTGCCCTTATATTGCTCTCCATTTATTGTTTCCGTATCTACAGATTGAATCCAGCACTGCATTCAATGCATGATAAAACGTAAAACAACTCAAGCATGAAATTACGATTTTTTTTTATCTCATCTACAAATTGTGTTTGTATTCTTTTTAAAATCAATAAACAAGATGAAATATGTAGAGTGGAAAAGCTATGAATTACATGACTGCACCCCCTATGCACCATACAGTGTAATGTCAACAGACAGAGAGAAGAGGAATGACATCAAGGAGAATCACACCAGAAAACGGATAACGTGAAGCGGAAATACAACTGCTCACACACACCAGCGCAGACACTCGAACACACGCGCAAACACGATAGTTTGTCTGCGGTAATGGCGATTAAATACATAGGCTAAGTAAATATACATCACTCCAATGTTGCCTTCGTTTGTGGTTTGTGTGGCAAGGTGATGTCTGCCGAGGGTAATCTACACAACCCGGCCTTGTTCACGGGCCAACACCCGACCGTCTGGCGGATCTGCAAACATTATCTTCGACTCGTCGAACAATACCCGTGCCCACTGAGCTACGCGCGTGGACACCTCTTCAAAATAATGCACTACTGGTGTGTGTATGCATGCATGTGTGTGTGTGTGTGTGTGTGTGTGTGTGTGTGTATTCACATATTTGTATTCTACGGGAATTGAACTGAGCTCGCGCTGTCCCGTCTCCGTTTCTGCTTTCATTTAGTCCCCTCTTGAGCAAATGTTATATTTTTGTTTTTATTCAATTGTGTGTGTATGTGTGGGACGTGTGTACTCATTTGACCACAGCATAAATTCTGATGGTCCTGTTGTGCGTGTTATGGCTTGTAATTGATGAGGGTTACGTGGCACGGTTGTCTCCATCAACTATAGTGAATTGCTGCAAGCTTATCGCATCGTAGCGTTTAGTATCGCATCGCATGAACATGTTTGCTACCTCATGTGTTATTATTTTGATGATTGGTTATGTTGTTGCCCAACAGTCTGCTTATGCCGTCCAACAGCGACATCAGACAGCTTATTGCACGCGCTAACAATTTCCAGCAGCTGAACGAGGCGGTCGACATGGTACGCCGGCGTTATCGCCAGTACGTGACCGACAGTAATTACGCCGATGATGGTCATGATGATGATAATGATGGTGATGTCGAGCCGTGGCGGCCGAACGAACAGGGTAGGTGAAGTCGCGACCAGTGCCTGAGGACAGACACGTGTATATGCATATTGCATAAACATTAATCAAATACATACGTATACACTCATATATATATATATATATATATATATAAGAGATCCTCTGTGTGTCTGTGTGTTTGTCTGTCCCACCCTCCTTGGTCCATTTTCTGCAAGCTGCTACTCGGTAACCACTTGGTGTACCCGCTAACAATTTATACCATCACGTGGGAAATTTTCTTGTTTACACTTTTGGCTAATTTTCAAATTTTCCAATTAAAACAAAAAAAGTTATAGCGGTGAAAAGACAAAATGAACCCTGAAATATGCGAAATTTTTGGTCATTGTTCCGCCATCTACTCCTCATAAACCAGCAATGGTACAGCTATACAGATTATACCACTGTGTAGAGAATATTCTGTTCTACTCGGTAGGCTATAATTAATATCCAAAAATTAAATATAAAATATGTAATAAGGACAAAATATCAGTCTACATTCAAAAATATTTTTAAACTCGACGCGTCCGATTTTCTATACTTTTTTCTCTATTTCTCAACAACTAATTATGACACGTCTAAACCAATTATATCATCATACTGGAAATTTTGTAATCTACAAAACGGTATATATTTTAATTTTCCAAAGTGTATTGAGAAAAAGTTGCGGCGGTGTGAAGTCAAAATGACAAAGTCAAAAATGCAAAATTAGCACTGAAAAACGCGAATATTTTGGTCAATATTCCGCTATCTATTCCTCATAAACCACCAAAGCTAGAGCTATAAAAATTATACTATTGTGTAGAAAATTTTGTGTTCTACAAGAAAAGTTATAATTTATACCCACAAGTGATACAAAAAACGTGTAAAATTGGCAAAATTCTCAAATACATCCAAAATTACACTTGAACGCCGGGTGACTAAAATTAATTCATTTTTCCACTATTTCTCAGTAACTATTTGTCACACATCAAAATTAATTATACCATCGTGCTAGAAATTTTGTTTTCTACAATGCGGTATAATATTTAATTATCCAAAGTGTATCTGAAGGAAATTGCGGCGGTGTAAAGTCAAAAGGACATATTGCCAATTTGACAGCTATTATGCGCACTTGCGATTACACAGGAATATACTACTGTGTAGATAATTTTGTGTTCTACAAGATAAGCTATAATTTATACCCACAAATGATACAAAAAACGTGTAAAATTGGCAAAATTCTCAAATACATCCAAAATTACACTTGAACACCGGGCGACTAAAGTTAATTCATTTTTCTACAAATTTCTCAGTAACTATTTGTTACACATAAAAATAAATTATACCATCGTGCTAGAAATCTTGTTTTCTACAATAAGGTATAATTTTTAATTTTCCAAAGTGTATCTGAAGGAAGTTACGGTGGTGTAAAGTCAAAAGCACATATTACCAATTTGACAGCTATTATGCGCACTTGCGATTACACAGGAATATACACCGATTAAATTTCACTGAAGCCCAATCACAATTAAGAATGCATCATATTAGCTCCAAGCATGGATGGTGTGGTTTTATTGGGTACAGTTTAATTAATGCTAAACTATACTGAATACAAAGGCTTTATTGTCCTCAATATTTACACATGAATTGTTTCGCCCGAGGGGCGTGTAAAATACTACTGGGAACAAAGTTAACTACTGAATTTCACTGTATAGTTTAATTGGTTTAATTTCAAGTTGCATAAGCTTAAGTTGCATAAGTATATGGATTGTAATATCATGCAATGCCAACTATATGAATATGCTGTTTTAGCGGACGCATAAATCTGGAATTATAGAGATGACAGAAGGTTTCATTGTTTTGAAAGTGTTACACTTCTGAATTATTACACACGAAGGATGGGTGTGAACTTAAGCAGTGTTGAGGAAAATAACTTCGTCAATAATTGAAACAGGAATTTAAAAATTTATATTTTTCTATTGGATAAGCTTTTTGCTTTTTGATTCATTATATTATATTTATAGTTCCGCACGACGGGCAGGTTTAAATACGAGGCAGTTCGAGGGAAAATATTTTGCCACATCTAAAATAAAAACATTCACATTTAGACTTTTCTATTGGTTAAGACTTTCTATGGGTTTACTTTTTTAATTTCTAATCATTTTTTATTAATTCAATATTCAGTTTACTTTATTTATTGTTCTGCACAAAGGGTGGGTTTCAATGCTAGATGGTGATGTTGAGTTATAAATATATTTTGAAAACATTATGATAAAAAATTAGTCATTTTTCATTGTTTTGTGTCAGAGTTCTGAATTATTCAGCACGACGGGCAAGTTTAAATATGTTTTTTTGGGTTTACTCTTTTCTTTATTAATTCATATTTATTTTCTCTTATGAATTGAATACAAATTTAATAGTATGAACTGTTTCGCACGACGGGCGGGTTTACATGCTAGAATTTTCATTGTTTTGTACGTGTCAGTGTTCTGAATTATTCCGCACGACGGGTAGGTTTAAAGATGAGGTGGATTAAGGGATAATATTTTGTCAAATTTATAATTAAAATATTCATATTTAGAGTTTTTCTTGGTGAACGTATTTACAGGTTAGATTTTTAAGTTTTTAATTTTTATACAGTTTATTCTATGGATTGAATATGCATTTTATTTTATGAATTGTTGAGCACGACGGGCGGGTTTCAATATGAGGCGGGTTAAAGGAAAATATGTTGTCAAAAAAAAATTAAAAATTAAATTTAGACTTTTCAATTGAGTAAGATTTTAATGAGTATATCTGTTTTCTTTTTTAATTTGCAATATGTTTATGAATGAAATATGAATTTCATTTTAAGAATTGCTCCGCACAACTGGCGAGCTTCAATGCTAGACGGTGATGCTAAGTTATAAAAATATTTTGGAAACATTATGATGAAAAAGTGTAGTCATTTTTTATTTTTCAGCACGACGGGCATGTATAAATATAAGGCGGCTTAGGCAAACTATTTTGTGAAAATATATATAAAATATATAAATTTAGTCTTTTTTATGGGTTTACTCCACTCTTTTTTAATTCATATTCCTTTTATCTTATGAATTGAATACAATTTTAATAGTATGAACTGTTTCGCACGACGGGCGGGTTTACATGCTAGAATTTTCATTGTTTGTTACGTGTTTGTGTTCTGAATTATTCCGCACAATGGGTGGGTTTATATATGAGGCGGGTTGAGGGAAAATATTATGTCAAAATAAAGATAAAAATATTCACACTTGGACTTTTCTATTGAGTAAGACTTATGAGTTTTCATTTTCTTTTTTTATTTGGAATATTTTTTATGAATATGAATTTTTATTAATATTAATTCCATTTTATGAATTCCTCCGCACAACGGGCGGGTTTTAATGTTAGTATATATATATATATGCAGTGATGCCTCGCTTCACGAACATAATTGGTTCCCAGAAAGTGTTCGTAAGGCGAAAAGTTCGTCTTCCGAGCATTTATTTCCAATAAGAAACCATACAAATCAGAATAATCCGTTCCCAGGTCCCCATAAAACATAATTTTCTACTAAATAAGCCTTAAGACTACCAAAAATACCTTATTTTATGTATAATAAATGTTTTATTGTATTGTAATTAAAGAAATAAACGAAAATAATAAAAGAAACGAATTGTAATAAAAGAAACGAATTGTAATATAATAATCGTATTGAACGAACGAATTGAAATAACAGAAATAAGAAGGAGGGAGTGGGTTACTGTTTGGAAGGAGAGTCAGCTTCTATAAGCACTGTAGGTAACTCAACCTCCGGTGTGGCTTCTCTTCTTTGCTTCTTAGAATGTGACTCTTTATCTTTTTTGCTGACTAGAAACCTCTTAATTGACACCTGTTGCTTTCTCAGTTGTATGGTCTTACGAAACTGAGGCATCACATTATCATTCATCATGTCGATGATTCTCATAGCCACAGTCTTTTCTGAATGATACTGCTCGATAAAAGCCTGCACATCACTCCACTTAGCTAGCATGGTCTTGATGCTCTCACTTGATGCTGCATCCATCTCCTCGTCCTCAGATGACAACTCCTGAATGGCTTCCTTCTGCTTGTCCTCTTGAAGGCAAATCAAATCCTGTGTGTTGAGGACCTCATTATGGTCAGCAACAAGCTCCTCGACGTCATCTGCATCCACTTGGAGTTCCATGTTCTGTCCCATGGAAACAATGTCGTTCACAACAACAGAGTCTTGAGGATCAGATCCTTCAAAATCCCTCTCAAGGATGCATGCGGGCCACAACTTCTTCCATGCTGCTTTCAAAGTTCGAAAGGTAACATCATGCCAAGCCTTTTCTATCAGTTGAACACAATGATACACATTGAAATGGTCCTTCCAATAATCCTTAAGGGATAGATCGGTGTCATTGGTCACGTGAAAGCACCGAGTAAATAAAGCCTTAGTGTAAAGCTTCTTAAAGCTTGCGATCACTTGCTGGTCCATGGGCTACAGGAGGGGGGTTGTGTTGGTAGGGAGAAATTTTACCTTGATGAATTCAAGATCACTTTGAAGTTCCTCCTCCAAACTTGGTGGATGCACTGGGGCATTGTCAAGGAGAAGAAGACACTTGACAGGGAGTCCTTTCTCCTCGAGATATTTCCTCACTGAAGGAGCGAAAACATCATGCATCCAGTCCATAAACAGGAGACGAGTAACCCAAGCTTTGGTGTTGGACTTCGACATTACAGGAAGCCTGGATTTAACCACCTGATTTTTCTTGAAAGCCCTTGGGTTTTCTGAGTGGTAAACCAACATTGGTTTTATCTTACAGTCGCCACTGGCATTGCCGCACATCAGGAGGGTTAGCCTATCTTTCATAGGCTTATGCCCAGGGACGGACTTCTCTTCCTGTGTAATGAAAGTCCGCTTATGCATCTTTTTCCAAAAAAGACCGGTTTCATCAGCATTAAACGCTTGATGAGGAACGTAGCCTTCTTCTTCCACCACCTTGAGGGATGATTCCTTGTAAGCTTCGGCAGCTTTATCATCAGAACTGGCTGCCTCTTCATGACGAATGACACTGTGAATCCCTGTACGACGCTCAAACTTATCGAACCATCCGTGGCTAGCCTTGAAATCATCAATGGATGACGAACTTCCAGCTTGCATCTTGATGATATCCGAGTAAAGTTGCCGTGCTTTCTCGGCGATGATACTCTCACTCACACTGTCACCTACTATCTGATTTTCATTAATCCAAATCAACATAAGTTTTTCAACCTCTTCTATTGCCTGAGACCGTTGCTTAGACAACACAGAAACACCCTTAGCCACACACGCACCCATAATAGCTTCCTTGTTCTTCAGGATGGTAGCAATGGTAGACTTAGCGTACTGGTACTGGGACGCTAAGTCACACAAACGCACACCTCGTTCGTGTTTTTCAATGATCTCCTTCTTCTGCTCGATCGTAATTTTCTTTAATCTTTTCTTAGCCTCCACACTAGTCTGTGGTGGGGTCTTTTTCGGACCCATAATAGCAAAACTACACTCAATATGGTCCAAAATATATATCAAAGACAAACCACGTGTGCACTCGACGAAAGGCGGTGACGAACTGGTACCCCGTGAGCTTGACCGCCACCGTGGCGCTATTCGACCGCGTGGTTTGGTTCGTCCGCCGAAAACTAGTTCGTCAGCCGAGACTATATGCTCGCGAATTTAATGTTCGTGAGGCGAAAAGTTCGTGAGCTGTACAGTTCTCAATACGTCTTACCAGCTTCCTCTGGTTTTCAGAGAGCTTTCCCAGTAGTACCGAAAAACTCATTTTTGCCCGAGGCACCTTTCGACACATATTAATGTGATCTTCAGGGGCATATATATACACATAACAATCGTAAATAAATATACACTAAACTGAAAATCAAATTTGAATGAGACGTTAAATACTCTAGAAAATTCCAATATAAAAGTATATAAAATTCATGCCGAGTGCGCATTTGCATTGCCGTTTGGTGTAGTTAAATTCTGGCTAGGTGCAGGATGTTGTGATGCGTTTCTCTGTTAGACATTCTCTGTTCTTCTATTAGACAAACCAGCATCAACAACCAACAGAGATCAACAACAACCAAACAGCATCAACAACAACCAAACAAAATACTAGACACCACACTTCACAATAACACTAAGAGATGGTTGGCAAACTACCTCGCTGGCAGATGCGCCCATGTGAGGTACAATGGGCAATCATCTCACACACGCAACATATCAAACGGAGTCCCTCAGGGCTCCGTTTTAGCACCAACACTTTTCAACTTATACCTACATGACATGCCAGCACCCAACACTCCATCCATACAAATATCATCATACGCAGACGACATCACAATCACAAGCACACACAGACACGCCGACACAGCAGTGCACACACTACAACCTTACATCAACACACTACAACAATGGTTCAGCACAAACCAACTGAACATTGCACCGGCCAAATCCACAGCCACACTCATCACCAACTGGACATCCGAACACAACTACACACCACAAATCACCATCAACAAGACGATCATCCCACACACGCACACACCAAAAATACTAGGCGTCACATACGACACACAACTCTCAATCAAACAACACATCACCAACATCAAAACTAAGGTCACTCCACGCCTCAACACACTGAAAGCACTCTCACACACAACTTTCGGACACAACAAAGACACCACAACCACCATATACAAACAGTACATCCGACCCGTGATAGAATATGCTAGCCCCGCATGGGCTAGCAATCTCGCAACACGCCACACAAACACACTTCAAACACTTCAAAACACCGCACTCAGAACAATCACAGGATGCACAGCTACCACACCAGTGGACCACCTTCATCACGAAACCAAAATACTCAAACTGACACACCACCTAGACATGAGAGGCAAACAAACACTTGCAGCAGCATTCACCAACACAGCACATCCACTACATCACCTCACAACACAAGACAACACAGACAGAAACATAAAAACAACACCAAGCACACTTTACCACAGACAAATTCTCACATCACTTCCACCAGCTCCCCCACGCACATCAATCAAGAAACACATACACACAGAGATCGCACGGAAAGCCATACACTCACTATAACACAATAAACTCCTACAAAGACACCCACCGGACATACACAAATCAGAAAACACACTCACAAGGGAATACAAGGTGCATCTGGCCAGGTTGAGATGCGGTCATCATCCTGCTCTTCTGTCATATCAGAAAAGGTTGAATGACTCAATCGATGACACCTGTCCAGATTGCAATTCAGCACCACACACCTTCACACACATCATGGAACACTGCACAGCACACACCCAACTCAGACGCCAACACAAAATCAATACAGTCAGAGACCTATGGAACAACCCGGTCGGTGCCGTGTCTTTTCTCAGGAGCTCGAAGTTGCTCGGCCAGACAACTTGAGGAACAACAACAACATCAACCAACAGAGAAGCGTATCACAACATCCTGTACCTAGCCAGAATTTAACTACATCAAACGGCAGTGCAAATGCGCACTCGGCATGAATTTTATATACTTTTATATTGGAATTTTCTAGAGTATTTAACTTCTCATTCAAATTTGATTTTCAGTTTAGTGTATATTTATTTACGATTGTTATGTGCATATATATATATGCCCCTGAAGATGACATTAATATATGTCGAAAGGTGCCTCGGGCAAAAATGAGTTTTTCGGCACTACTGGGAAAACTATCTGAAAACCAGAGGAAGCTGGTGAGGAGTATTGAGAAATGTACATACAAAAGAAACAACACAGAAAATGCTGTAGAATTTAACAGAGCATCCATATATATATATATAGTTCATAAAATATAATTACTATTCAATTAATTAAAAAATTAGTACAAATTGAAAAGTATAAACACACCCATAGGAAAGTTTTAGCCAATATAAAATTATAAATGTGAAATTTACGTTTCAATTTAGAAAACATGTTTTTCCACAACCCGCCTCATATTTAAAGCTACCCGTCTTGCGGAATAATTCAGAACTCAAACACGAAACAAACACAAAGAAAATTGATAAAAAACGACCAATAGAAAAAGTCAAATTTGTAAATTCTTGTTTTAATTATTGACGATGTTTTTTCCCTCAACACTGCTCAAATTCACACCCGTCCTTCGTGTGTAGTAATTCAGAAGTGTAACACTATCAAAACAATGAAACTTTCTGTCATCTCTATAATTCCAGATTTATTCTTCCGCTAAAACAGCATATGCATATAGTTGGCATTACATGATATTACAACCCGTATTCTTATACAACTTAAGCGTATGCAACTTGAAATTAAACAAATTATATTACACAGTAAAATTCAGTAGTTTTCTTTGTTCCCAGTAGCATTTTACCCGCCCGTCGTGCGGAACAATTCGATATAGATATATATATACATACAAATAGAGTTTAAGGACATACTCTGTTGTCTCAAAACTTGCAGTTGAGATCCACTCCTCTCCACACATATATTACTACGTCTTCTTATAATGTTGATTGTGGGGGCAGGGTTCCTGGATTAACATGCCCGTCCCTACTATTTGTATTTGCATTGTTTGTGATTTGGGCGGCTTCTGCTGTTTTTCTTTCTGATTTTTTCCCACATTCAGCTGCAACTTCCACTTTTTCCCAGTTGGGTAAACTGCCACATTCCTCAATGTGTGCTGCTGATGTATTGGACATTCTCTGATGTCTCACATCCGCACGATGTTGTTTTATTCTTGTTTTCGTGCGGATGTGAGACATCACGGAATGTCTGATTCATTGGTGGTGCGCATTGGGGAATGTGGCAGTTTACCCAACTGGGAAAAGGTGGAAGTTGTAGCTGAATGTGGGAGGGAATCTGAAGGAGAAACAGTGGAGGCCGCCTGCATCATATATATTGTGAATGTGAATGGTAGGGATGGGCATGTTAATTTGGGAGCCTTGCCTTCACAATGGGTATTATAAGAAGACGTAGTAATATATGTGTGTATATAGATGTATATGTATGTATGTGTATATATAAGGGAAAACACATGGAAAAAACAAAAAACCCAAAAAAATAAAATTATATGTATATATATATTTTTTTTCGCGCTTGCAAACGAGATTAAACTGGATTGCTATTTCACATTTAGCAATTTTCTTTTTGGTCGATTCCATGTCTCTAGCCAATTTCTGATCGCTTCTATTCAGACAGCTCAACAACTTCCCTATATTTCGTAACGTTTCGGAGTTACCAGACTCCATCATCAGACACAAATCACATGAGAACACAATAACAACGCAAATACCAACACACAATCACTACCACATTCAAACAATAATTCACATGCTATTTATGTCAGCAACCAGGTGTCACTCCTAGGTGTCATTGTCTGGTAGGTGTGAAAGTGGTGTTGGCTGGCTGTCGCAGGGGCGCGTCGAGTTTCGCTCCAACGGGGGGCTCGGTGAGTTGGCAGAATACCGTTTTCTTCTTGCTGTATATTCAGCGTCGGCTTCAGCTGGGTGATATATACCGCCTCTAACATGCGCAATCGCCGTGCGTCGTTTTCGCGTGCTAAAACCTGTGTTC
Source organism: Sacculina carcini (assembly GCA_916048095.2). NCBI lineage: Eukaryota > Metazoa > Arthropoda > Thecostraca > Sacculinidae > Sacculina > Sacculina carcini. The sequence goes on from OU696584.1 coordinate 3,403,206, forward strand.
CTTCGACGATGTCTTGACGTGTGATTTTTCTGTCATGCGCCGAACTGAAATGCCTCTTGATTGCACCTTTGTTGAGGTGGCAAGTCAGCCGCCGCGACAGCGTCGTCGTCGTCATGCCAATATGTGTGTGAGGTCCACACCCCTCGACGTTGCATTGAAATTGGTACACGACGTGATGCTGCTGCAGCTGCGCGGGCTTGTCACTCTCCGGCTTGTTTCGAAGAACCAAGTTTGCTGTTTTTTGTGTGTTTTAATAAACAACAAGTTTTACTCGAGTATTGTCGTCACAGGCTGTCACATTGTTGGTTATTGCAACAAGGTTATTGCAACAAGGACATATCAGACGTCATATCTGAGACGTTGAACAAACATTTCAAGGCGGACGCGTCGACCAGTTCAAACGATAAGTGTATACAATTATACTACAAAAACATAATGTCGACAGCACACAGAGTGGACGAGCGTGTGATGAGAGATATTGTGACCAAAAATGTGACAGCCTGTGACGACAATACTCGAGTAAAACTTGTTATTTATTACAACACACAAAAAACAGCAAACTTGGTTCTTCGAAACAAGCCGGAGTTGTTAATATGAAATAAGCCGGAGTTGTTTATAAAGTTGATGCGTAATACACTTCAGGGTGTGTTCAAGGAAATAGTCACGAGGTTTTGTCATATATGTAGCACAATATGGAGATATCACTAACGGTTTTGCATTTGAATCACTGATCTGTTTATAGTCACTGACGAAGGTCTCCAGACCGAAACCTTTGACAGAAAGTGACAGTCATTTGCGTTCTCTTTTCTTTCTTCATATATGTCGAAAACTTCAAATATATATATATATATATATATATATATATATATATATATATATATATATATATATATATATATATATATATATATATATATACATATATATATATGTTTGTGTGTGTCTATGTATGCGTGCATGTGTATGATGATGTATGAAATGGTGTTCTCCCCACCCAAAGACCCCCATCAAGCAGTGAGCTGGGCGCGCCCATGCGCGAGGTGCCACAAACGGCGGCGCGCAGTAGCGTGAGCCATAGGCGTCATCGACCATAGGTGCGAATTCCGCACACCGCGCGCATACACGAGGCGTGAAAATAACACATACAATTGACGACCTATATAAACACACACTCGACAACGAACAAACGGCATTTAGTTGACCACATTGTCTGAGGATGGATACCGGCTGCTCCGAAACGTTACACATCGGTGAATTACTGCACAAGCTCAACAGCGATCATCAAAAACTCGCACGAGCGATCGAGACAACAAAGAAGAAGATTGAAAACTGCAAAGCGGCAATCCAGTTTAATCTCGTTTGTCTGAATGAGTATATATTTGTGTGCACATGTGTGTATGTACACGTGTATACGCGTATGTATTCTATTTTGCAAGCATCCATGTAATTTCTGTCGATTTGTGTTCATTGTTATTGTCTCTATACCGGTCTCCATGTGTCTATACTTGTATTACTGCTCGTGCCTTTGCCCTCGAATGTGCGCTATATCAAACACATGTTGTTGTTGTTGTTGAAAAATATATGTTGTGTTCTCTAGACGCGGCTGTTGTGGCCAAACTGCCATTTCCACCGTTTTTGTGTCAACCACACGAGCGCGAACCAATCGCCGACCATCTACGAAAACTACAGGTACGCCGATCAACTACATTCACACATACACACTAGAGTATATATCTATATATATAAAAGAGATCATCTGTGTGTGTGTGTGTGTGTGTGTGTGTGTGTGTCTGTGTGTTCACCATCCTTGGTCCATTTTCTATCAGCTCCTACTCGGCCACCACTTGGTCTACCCGCTAACAATTTATACCATCATGTTGGAAATTTTCTTGCCTACACTGTAGGCTAAATTTTTAATTTTAAAAATAAAACCAAAAAAAGTTATAGCGGTGAAAAAACAAAATGAACCCTAAAAATGCGAAAATTTTGGTCAATTTTCTGAAGACTACTCTTACTAAACTAGCAATGGTACAACTATAAAAATTATACCACTGTGTAGAAAATTTCCTGTTCTACTCAACAAACTATAATTCATACCCAAAAATGAATATGAAACATGTAAAACGGAAAAAAATTCAATCTACATTCAAAATTTTATTTAAACTCCACGCGTCCGATTTTCTATACTTTTTTCTCTATTTCTCAAAAACTAATTATCACACATCTAAATAAATAATACCATCATGCTGGAAATTTTGTTTTCTACAACACGGTATAATTTTTAATTTTCCAAAGTGTATTAAAAAAGTTACGGCGGTGTGAAGTGTAAATGACAAAGTCATAAAGGCAAAATTAGCACAAAAAACGTGAATATTTTGGTCAATATTTTGCTATCTATTTCTCATAAACCAGCAATGGTACAGCTATAAAAATTATACTATTGTGTAGATAGTTTTGTGTTCTACAAGAAAAGTTATAATTTATACCCACAAATGATACAAAAACGTGTAAAATTGTCGAAATTCTCAAATACATCCCAAATTACACTTGAACACCGGGTGACTAAAATAAATTCATTTTTCTACCTGTTTCTCAGGAACTATTTCTCGCACATTAAAATAAATTATACCATCGTGTTAGAAATTTTGTTTTCTACAATACGGTATATTTTTTTAATTTTCAAAAGTGTATCTGAAGGAAGTTACAGCGGTGTAAAGTCAAAATGTCATGTTGCCAATTTGACACCTATTATGCGCACTTGCGATTACACATGAATATACACTGATTAAATTTCACTGAAGTCCAATCACAACTTACGCACTTGCGATTACACAGGAATATATTACTGTGTAGATTATTTTGTGTTCTACAAGATAAGCTATAATTTATACCCATAAATGATACAAAAAACGTGTAAAATTGGTAAAATTTCAAATACATCCAAAATTACACTTGAACACCGGGCGACTAAAATTAATTCATTTTTCTACTATTTCTCAGTAACTATTTGTTACATATAAAAATAAATTATACCATCGTGCTAGAAATCTTGTTTTCTACAATACGGTATAATCTGTAATTTTCCAAAGTGTATCTGAAGGAAGTTACAGCGGTGTAAAGTCAGAAGCACATATTACCAATTTGACAGCTATTATGCGCACTTGCGATTACACAGGAATATACACCGATTAAATTTCACTGAAGCCCAATCGCAATTAAGAGTGCATCATATTAGCTCCAAGCATGGATGGTGTGGTTTTATTGGGTACAGTTTAATTAATGCTACACTATACTGAATATAAAGGCTTTATTGTCCTCAATATTTACACATGAATTGTTTCGCCAGACGGGCGGGTAAAATACTACTGGGAAAAAAGTTAACTACTCAAGTTGCATAAGGATATGGGTTGTAATATCATGCAATGCCAACCATATGAATATGCTATTTTAGCGGACGCATAAATCTGGAATTATAGAGATGACAGAAGGTTTCATTGTTTTGATAGTGTTACACTTCTGAATTTCTACACACGAAGGATGGGTGTGAACTTGAGCAGTGTTGAGGAATAAAACTTCGTCAATAATTAAAACAAGAATTTACAAATTTATATTTTTCTATTGGATAAGCTTTTTGCATTTTGATTCATTATATTCTATTTATAGTTTCGCACGACGGGCGGGTTTAAATACGAGGCAGTTCGAGGGAAAATATTTTGCCACATCTAAAATAAAAACATTCACATTTAGACTTTTTTATCGGTCAAGACTTTTTATGGGTTTACTTTTTCTTTTTTAATTTCTAATCATTTTTTATTAATTCAATATTCATTTTACTCTATTTATTGTTCTGCACAAAGGGCGGGTATTAATGCTAGATGGTGATGTTGAGTTATAAATATATTTTGAAAACATTATGTTAAAAAAATTAGTCATTTTTCATTGTTTTGTGTCAGAGTTCTGAATTATTCAGCACGACGGGCAGGTTTAATAGGATTTTTTTTGGGTTTACTTTTTTCTTTATTAATTCATATTTATTCTCTCTTATGAATTGAATACAAATTTAATAGTATGAACTGTTTCGCACGACGGGCGGGTTTACATGCTAGAATTTTCATTGTTTTGTACGTGTTAGTGTTCTGAATTATTCCGCACGACGGGTATTATTAAATATGAGGTGGATTAAGGGATAATATTTTGTCAAATTTATAATTAAAATATTCACATTTAGAGTTTTTCATTGGTGAACGTATTTACAGGTTAAATTTTTTGCTTCTTAATTTGTATATAGTTTAGTCTATGGATTGAATATGCATTTCATTTTATGAATTGTTGAGCACGACGGGCGGGTTTCAATATGAGGCGGGTTAAAGTAAAATATGTTGTCAAAATATAAATAAAAATAGTATATAAAAATAGTATAATTAAATGAGTATATATGTTTTCTTTTTTAATTTGCAATATGTTTATGAATTAAATATGAATTTCATAATGAATTTCAAATATGAATTGCTCCGCACAACTGGCGGGTTACAATGCTAGACGGTGATGTTAAGTTATAAAAATATTTTGGAAACATTATGATGAAAAAGTGTAGTCATTTTTCATTGTTTCGTGTCTGAGTTCTGAATTATTCAGCACGACGGGCATGTATAAATATGAGGCGGTTTAGGCAACCTATTTTGTGAAAATAAATATGAAAATATAGAAATTTAGACTTTTTTATGGGTTTACTCCACTCTTTTTTTAATTCATATTCCTTTTCTCTTATGAATTGAATACAAATTTAATAGTATGAACTGTTTCGCACGACGGGCGGGTTTACATGCTAGAATTTTCATTGTTTGTTACGTGTTTGTGTTCTGAATTATTCCGCACAATGGGTGGGTTTATATATGAGGCGGGTTGAGGGAAAATATTATTTTAAAATAATAATATAAATATTCACACTTGTACTTTTCTATTGAGTAAGACACTTATGAGTTTTCATTTTTTATGAATATGAATTTTTATGATTATTAATTCCATTTTATGAATTCCTCCGTACAACGGGCGGGTTTTAATGCTAGAAAGTAAAAAGTAAAATAGTACTTGAGCAAATGATGTTGGGGAATGATTTTAAGTAATAAATATAGTTTGGAAACATTCTGATGAAAAGATTTCATCATCTTTCATTGTTTGTTTCGTGTTTGTGTTCTGAATTATACCACACGACGGGCAGATTTATATATCAGGCGGGTTGAGGGATAATATTTGTCAAAATAAATACAAAAATATTCACATTTTGACTTTTCTATTGGTTAAGACATTTATAGGTTACATTTTTTGCTTTTCAATTTGTATTCATTATATTTTATGGATTTTATATGAATTTTATTGCATGAATTGTTCCGCACGACGGGTGGGTTTAAAATAGGTGTTTTTAGTTCATTTTTTCAAATGGTTCATTTGAAAAAGGTTTTTTTTATAAATAAAAATGCTCCGCGGGCAGCAACTATAGACAATAGAACGTCTCCTGTAGAATTCATCCATACACAATACCATTGACTTCAAGATTCAGAACGGATCGTGTTCGAGTTCTGAATTATTCAGCACGACGGGCGGGTGTAAAAATTACTAAGGCGGACTGAGGGGAAATATTTTGTCGAAATTAATATAATTAAACCTAGAATTTTCAATTGATTAATATTTTTATGAGTGTACCCTATTTCATTTTTAATTTTCCATAATTTATAAATGAATCATAATTTTCTGTTTGTCTGTGAATGTATGCTTGAATATGAGGTGACATAATTGCGCGGGTTCAATGGTATAGATCAGGGGCTTCAAACGCAAACGAAGCGATGGCTCATTTTTATGAAATAAAAATGTCCCGCGGGCAGCAATAAAACGTTCCATTTCACCGTGTAGAATGGATTCATATACAAAACTAATGGATTTGACTTCAAGATCCAGAACGGATGGTGTTCGAGTTCTGAATTAATCCGCACGTCGGGCGGGTTATGAGGCGGGCTGAGTGAAAATATTTTGTCAAAATAAAATTATAATTTTGAAATTTAGGCTTTTCAATTGATTAATGTTTTCATGAGTTTGCCTTATTTATTTTTTAATTTGCAATATTTTTATAAATTGTTCCGCACAACGGGCAGGTTTTAATGCTAGTCTATATATATAAAAGAGATCCTCTGTGTGTGTGTGTGTGGGTGGGTGTGTGTGTCTGTGTGTTTGTCCCACCCTCCTTGGTCCATTTTCTATCAGCTAATACTCGGCCACCACTTGGCGTACCCGCTAAAAATTTATACCATCATGTTGGAAATTTTCTTGTCTACACTGTGGGTTAAATTTTTAATTTTAAAAATAAAACCAAAAAAAGTTATAGCGGTGAAAAGACAAAATGAACCCTAAAAAATGCGAACATTTTGGTCAATTTTCTGAAGAATTTTCTCTTCCTAAACCAGCAATGGTACAACTATAAAAATTATACCACTGTGTAGAAAATTTCCTGTTCTACTCAACAAACTATAATTCGTACCCAAAAATGAATATAAAACATGTAAAATGGAAAAAAATTCAATTTTTATTCAAATTTTTATTTTAACTCCACGCGTCCGATTTTCTATACTTTTTTCTCTATTTCTCAAAAACTAATTATCACACAACTAAATAAATAATACCATCATGCTGGAAATTTTGTTTGCTACAACACGGTATAATTTTTAATTTTCCAAAGTGTATTAAAAAAAGTTACGGTGGTGTGAAGTGTAAATGACAAAGTCAAAAAGGCAAAATTAGCACACAAAAACGTGAATACTTTGGTCAATATTCCGCTATCTATTCCTCATAAACCAGCTATGGTACAGCTATAAAAATTATACTCTTGTGTAGATAATTTTGTGTTCTACAAGAAAAGTTATAATTTGTACCCACAAATGATACAAAAAACGTGTAAAATTGGCAAAATTCTTAAATTTATCCAAAATTACACTTGAACACCGGGCGACTAAAATTAATTCATTTTTCTACCTATTTCTCGAGAACTATTTGTACGGTAGAATTTTGAATTTTCCAAAGTGTATCTGAAAGAAGTTACAGCGGTGTAAAGTCAAAATGTCATGTTGCCAATTTTACAGCTATTATGCGCACTTGCGATTACACATGCATATACACTGATTTAATTTAACTGAAGTCCAATCACAATTTACGCGCTTGCGATTACACAGGAATGCGATTACACTGTGTAGAGAATTTTGTATTCTACAAGATAAGCTATAATTTATACCCAAAAATGATACAAAAAACGTGTAAAATTGGCAAAATTCTCAAATACATCCAAAATTACACCTACGACTAAAATTAATTCATTTTTCTACTATTTCTCAGTAAATATTTGTTACACATAAAAATAAATTATATCATCGTGCTAGAAATCTTGTTTTCTACAATATGGTATAATTTGTAATTTTCCAAAGTGTATCTGAAGGAAGTTACGACAGTGTAAAGTCAAAAGGACATATTACCAATTTGACAGCTATTATGCGCACTTGCGACACACAGACACACACACACCAATATACACCAATGTGCCGTTGTGGACACACACACACACATGCACGTTGAGCTTAATTATTATATGATATACTAGCATTAAAACCCGCCCGTTGTGCGGAGGAATTCATAAAATGGAAGTAATATTCATAAAAATTCATATTCATAATAAATATTCCAAATTAAAAAAGATAATGAAAACTCATAAGTGTCTTACTCAATAGAAAAGTCCAAGTGTGAATATTTTTATTCTTATTTTGACATAATATTTTCCCTCAACCCGCCTCATATATAAATATATAATATTTTCCTTTAACCCGCCTGATATTGAAACCCGCCAGTCGTGCTCAACAATTCATAAAATAAAATGCATATTCAATCCATAGAATAAACTGTATAAAAATAAAAAATATAAATTTAACCTGTAAATACGTTCACCAATAAAAACTAAATGTGAATATTTTAATTATAAATTTGACAAAATATTATCCCTTAATCCACCTCATATTTAAAGCTACCCGTCGTGCGGAATAATTCAGAACACTAACACGTACAAAACAATGAAAATTCTAGCATGTAAACCCGCCCGTCGTGCGAAACAGTTCATACTATTAAATTTGTATTCAATTCATAAGAGAAAATAAATATGAATTAATAAAGAAAAGAGTAAACCCCCAAAAAATCCTATTTAAACCTGCCCGTCGTGCTGAATAATTCAGAACTCTGACACAAAACAATGAAAAATGACTAATATTTTTATCATAATGTTTTCAAAATATATTTATAACTCAACATCACCATCTAGCATTAAAACCCGCCCTTTGTGCAGAACAATAAGTAAAATAAAATGAATATTGAATTAATAAAAATGATAAGAAATGAAAAATGAAAAAGTAAACCCATCAAAAGTCTTCACCAATAGAAAAGTCTAAATTTGAAAGTTTTAATTTTAGATGTGGCAAAATATTTTCCCTCGAACTGCCTTGTATTTAAACCCGCCCGTCGTGCGGAACTATAAATAGAATATAATGGATCAAAAAGCAAACAGCTTATCCAATATAAAAATATAAATTTGTAGATTCTTGTTTTAATTATTGACGAAGTTTTTTCCTCAACACTGCTCAAGTTCACACCCATCCTTCGTGTGTAGTAATTCAGAAGTGTGACACTATCAAAACAATGAAACTCTATAATTCTGTCATCTCTATAATTCCAGATTTATGCGTCCGCTAAAACAGCATATTCATACATGACATTTGACATTGCATGATATTACAACCCATATCCTTATGCAACTTAAGCTTATGCAACTTGAAATTGAACCAAATTATACAGTAAAATTCAGTAGTTAACTTTGTTCCCAGTAGTATTTTACCAGCCCGTCGGGCGGAACAATTCATGTGTAAATATTGAGGACAATAAAGCCTTTCTATTCAGTATAGTGTAGCATTAATTAAACTGTACCCAATGAAACCACACCATCCATGCTTTGAGCTAATATGATGCATTCTTAATTGTGGTTGGGCTTCAGTGAAATTTAATCGGTGTATATTCCTGTGGAATCGCAAGTGCGCATAATAGCTGTCAAATTGGTAATATGTGCTTTTGACTTTACACCGCCGTAACTTTCTTCAGATACACTTAACAGATACACTTAGACGGTGATGTTAAGTTATTAAAATATTTTGGAAACATTATGATGAAAAAGTGTAGTCATTTTTCATTGTTTCGTGTCTGAGTTCTGAATTATTCAGCACGACGGGCATGTATAAATATGAGGCGGTTTAGGCAAACTATTTTGTGAAAATAAATATGAAAATATACAAATTTATAGAATTTATAGAAAATATAGAAATATAGACTTTTTTTATGGGTTTACACCACTCTTTTTTAATTCATATTCCTTTTCACTTATGAATTGAATACAAATTTAATAGTATGAACTGTTTCGCTCGACGGGCTGGTTTACATGCTAGAATTTTCATTGTTTGTTACGTGTTTGTGTTCTGAATTATTCCACTCAATGGGTGGGTTTATATATGAGGCGGGTTGAGGGAAAATATTATGTCAAAATAAGAATAAAAATATTCACATTTGGACTTTTCTATTGAGTAAGACACTTATGAGTTTTCATTATCTTTTTTAATTTGGAATATTTATTATGAATATGAATTTTTATGAATATTACTTCCATTTTATGAATTCCTCCGCACAACGGGCGGGTTTTAATGCTAGTATATCATATAATAATTAAGCTCAACGTGCATGTGTGTGTGTGTGTCCACAACGGCACATTGGTGTATATTGGTGTGTGTGTCTGTGTGTCGCAAGTGCGCATAATAGCTGTCAAATTGGCAATATGTCCTTTTGACTTTACACTGTCGTAACTTCCTTCAGATACACTTTGGAAAATTTCAAATTATACCATATTGTAGAAAACAAGATTTCTAGCACGATGATATAATTTATTTTTATGTGTAACAAATATTTACTGAGAAATAGTAGAAAAATGAATTAATTTTAGTCGTAGGTGTTCAAGTGTAATTTTGGATGTATTTGAGAATTTTGCCAATTTTACACGTTTTTTATCATTTTTGGGTATAAATTATAGCTTATCTTGTAGAATACAAAATTCTCTACACAGTGTAATCGCATTCCTGTGTAATCGCAAGCGCGTAAATTGTGATTGGACTTCAGTTAAATTAAATCAGTGTATATGCATGTGTAATCGCAAGTGCGCATAATAGCTGTAAAATTGGCAACATGACATTTTGACTTTACACCGCTGTAACTTCTTTCAGATACACTTTGGAAAATTCAAAATTCTACCGTACAAATAGTTCTCGAGAAATAGGTAGAAAAATGAATTAATTTTAGTCGCCCGGTGTTCAAGTGTAATTTTGGATAAATTTAAGAATTTTGCCAATTTTACACGTTTTTTGTATCATTTGTGGGTATAAATTATAACTTTTCTTGTAGAACACAAAATTATCTACACAAGAGTATAATTTTTATAGCTGTACCATAGCTGGTTTATGAGGAATAGATAGCGGAATATTGACCAAAGTATTCACGTTTTTGTGTGCTAATTTTGCCTTTTTGACTTTGTCATTTACACTTCACACCGCCGTAACTTTTTTTAATACACTTTGGAAAATTAAAAATTATACCGTGTTGTAGCAAACAAAATATCCAGCATGATGGTATTATTTATTTAGTTGTGTGATAATTAGTTTTTGAGAAATAGAGAAAAAATATAGGAAATCGGACGCGTGGAGTTTAAATAAAATTTTGAATATAGATTGAATTTTTTTCCATTTTACATGTTTTATATTCATTTTTGGGTATGAATTATAGTTTGTTGAGTAGAACAGAAAATTTTCTACACAGTGGTATAATTTGTATAGTTGTACAATTGCTGGTTTAGGAGGAGTAGTCTGCAGCATATTGACCAAAATTTTCGCATTTTTCAGGGTTCATTTTGTCTTTTTACCGCTATAACTTTTTTTGGTTTTATTTTTAAAATTAAAAATTTAACTTACAGTGTAGACAAGAAAATTTCCAATATGATGGTATAAATTGTTAGCGGGTAGACCAAGTGGTGGCCGAGTAGGAGCTGATAGAAAATGGAACAATGAGTGTGGGACAGACAGACAGACAGACACACAGACAGAGGATCTCTTTTATATATATACTAGCATTAAAACCCGCCCGTTGTGCGGAGGAATTCATTGGCGAGGCAGAGAAGAAGTGTTTCGGTAGAGTGCTGAGATACAAGACCAGATTGGCAAGGATCGAGAACAGGCAAGATGATAGGCCGTAATTGAACAAGGATGGTAGATTCTAGAAGCTTGGATGACAGAGATAGAATAGAAATTGGACAATTGATACTATTGTTTAAAAGTGATGTTTTAATTTATATATTTGCTGTTTTGCGTGTTTTGCGTAGGTTCTTTTTTCTTTAATTAAGGGGCTGGCAAACAAGCCGTGGCGGGTTTTGCCTTACTTTCATGATTTGTGTGTGTTTTTTATTCATTCATGTGTGTTTATGCCCGGTTGGAAATATATTGTCGGGAATGGATCATAGAAAGAGATATTGGCGATCCTCGCTACCCAACAATCGCTTAACTGAATGACATGGTGTACAGAATCAATGTGAAAAACCAGCACCAATAGAAAAATCAATGTAAATTACAAATACAATATTGGTAAGCTACATGTACGGACACAAAAAAGGCTTCTGGGACACACGCAAAAAACGACTATGTACTTAAACGCTCAGTTTTACTACGCACTCCATCCGCCACTTGCAAACGCTCGCTGCAAGCATGTATGTTCAGCACACAGAAACTCACACCAATATACACCAATGTGCGGTTGCGGACGGTTGTGGGGTGTGTGTCTGTGTACAGGTTAACCAGGAACTTCAGAAACAGCAGCGCTTGTCAGGCGCGTGCGACGATAGCGGCGACGTGCGACAACGTGGGTCGTGCGGCGTGTCACGTCGCCACAACACAACAATGCTCAGCAAACGCAAGCAGAAAAAACTGGCGCGTGGGCTTCGTCTGGGCGTCAACCGTTTGTTGCTGGAAAAATGTACCTTGTGCGGCAACCCGCGGGTGAATATACCGACGCTCGAGTAACATTGACTATGTTCGTACTATAAGGCTATAAAATAGGTTAGGTTTAGCCTTAAAGTAGTTTTAAGCCGAATGCGGCAACTGTGCAGGCATGACGTCCTCACTCCCACTCGTCCTTCAGGTTCTCTTGTCCTTCTTCCATTGGTCTGCGTAATTCTCTTCGCCTCCGCACTGCGACTGATAATTCTGTTGCTTCTCAGGCTTGACTACTTTCCCTTTCTCACCTCTCCCTTCGCTATACTGTTTCTACCCCTACTGCTTTCCCTCCAACATCCCGTCCTTCTCACCTTTCCATTGGGCTTCTTAACATTCGTTCCTGCGGAAATAGAACTTCCAATCTGTAATTTCATTTCTTCATTTCTTCTCTCTATTTTGTATTTAACTCAAACCTGGCTTATCGATTCTGATGATTCTTCTTTCGTTGCTAATATTCCTTCCTCCCATAATTTCCTACACAAATCTCGCTCACATTATAAATCTTCTGGCGGTGGAGTTGGCTGTTTATTTTCCAACTTTGTCTTTGTTTCTCCTGTAAGCGATATACTGTACCTGATTCCAGATTGCTCTTCATTTGAATTCCTTGCACTCTCCCTTGCTGTTCCATTTTTCTCTAAATTTTGTTTTTTGATAGTCTACCGTCATAATCACCCTGGCTTATCTCCTCTTTTCCTCAACGATTTGTCTTCCCTCATCGATGCTGTCTCCTCTCGTATATCTTGCAACTTCATCGTCGTGAGGGATTTTAATTTCTGGGTTGATTCACCATCTAATAATCCTTACTGTTAATACTTCCTTTCTCTTCTTCAGGCACTTGGTCTCTCAGTTTTGAATTATTCTCCTACTCATATCTGGGCACTCTCTTGACCTATTTCTCTCTCCCGCTCCTGCTATCTCTCGTCCTCTTCCTGATGTTTCCACATTGTCCCCTCATCAAAATATTTCTGACATATGTCTCTTGATTTCTTCACTTCCTTTCTCCCATGCTGATTGAACCCATCATAGTTATACCGCAATTAAAAAAGTATAATCCTGCTAAGTTTACTGCACTTTTATCTTCCTTACTTTCTCTCGACCGCTTCTACTGGCTCTCTCCCTGCGATATTTTCCCACCATTGCAGCTGTTCTCTCTGGTATACATGATTTTATGTTTCCTCTGGTCACCCGGTCTAAACGTCTCACTTCTTCTCTCCGTTGGTTCTCCTCTCATCTTAATTATCTCATCTTCATTGCCCAGCGGCGTGCCGAAACTGTCTGGAGTAGAACTCGTTCTTTCCAAGATTGGGAACTACTTTGTTCTGCCCGGTCGTATGTTGCTGCATCACATATTGCCAAACAAGATTTTTATAAATCCAAAATTGCTTCCCTTTCCCGCTTTTCTAAACCTTTGGTCCTCTTTCAACTCCCTCTGCGGTCTTCGATCTCCTTCTACCTCCTGTGATTCAACAGCCTCTCAGTTTGCGTTTTTTTCTGCAAAAGTTTATTCTGTTTCGAGGAATATAGCTCCGCACCAATCCTCTCTAACTACCGTCCTATCTCTCCTCAGTCTTCCCTCTAAACTCTTCGAATCTATTATTTCATTACAACTCTCTCCTTACGTCTCTAAATTCCTTGACCCGTGTCAATCTGGGTTCCGCTCAGCTCACTCTACTGAATCTCTAATTATTTCCTTGTATAATGACACCCTTTCACACTTCTCCTTCCGTCGATCTGTCCTGTTGGTATTACTTGATCTGTCCTCAGTTTTTGATCGTGCTAGTCACTTTATTCTTATTCGTAATATCTCCTGTTTTGGTGTATCTTCTCCCGCCCTTTCTCTTCTGAAATCTTAACTCACTGATCGTAGTTCCTCATTTGACGTCAATTCCTCCACTTCTGCTCACTTCCCCCTTCGATCTGGTGTGTCGCATGGTTTATTTCTTGGCCCACTATTATTTAATATTTATGTCTTCTCTTTGCCCTATCATTCGAAAACATTTCATTACTTTCAAAATGTATGCCGATGGCATCCAATTCCTCATTCCTTTCACTCTTGACACTCCTTCCTTTCTCTCTGATATACTTTCTGATAATTCCTTATGGGCCGCCTCTCGGTAGCCATATTTGAATACTTCTAAGTCTGAGTTCATCGTCCTCCATACACCACATGGTGTATCTCACCCCGTATCTCACCTCCTCTTCTCCCATTTCCTATATCTACTGCTGTTCGCAACATCGGCTTTATTTTTGTCTCTTCGCTCTCCTGCTTTAACAATATCATTTCTGTCGCTCGCACTTTTCATTTTATTCTGCGTTTTTTCTACCCTATCCATCCCTATCTTGATAAAAATTCGCTATCACTCTTTTTCATACTCTCATTTTTCCCAGATTTGACTACTGCAACGCTTGAAGTTCATATTCTAACTAAACTCATTTTTCTTGCACTATACGCTATAGCGCTTCTGGTACGTGGGGCCATCGCATGGTGGTAGCAGTGCTTGCATTCATCCCATGTCACTGTACTTGTCTGTACTTAATACTCACAATTTCCATGTTTGCAGACGTGTTTACATTTGTTTGCTTTGCATGTCAACTTTCCTGTGGTTGCTTTCATTTGCCTTTCCCCATTTTTCATATGACGCTTTCATCTTCCATACAGATTCACACACAGAGTTGCAGCGCACATGAGGTGATTAACAGCACCAAATGAAAATACCTATTGGTAGGCATCACTCGCTGGATGTGAATACAAACACGCGATAAATGTTTGTTTTGGTGATGTTTCCGTGTGTGTGTTTTGCGCAGGGAGTCAGGTGTGAGCATAAGCTATGCAGGCTGCACTGTCGTGTGCAGTGTTACGACAACAATCAGGACTGTATAGGACATAGAATACTGTGCAGGACCAAACGAGAGCGCGCCAAACTGCACCAACGCTCGATGACTGCTGATGGTGGGTAATTGGGCCTATGACATGATTGCATAAGGTATATAGATGAATCGGAGATGAATCTACTGAGTGATACTGGTCGTAGTCAAGTCGTTAAGTCCCCTGCGGTAGGTGGGGTTAGAATTCTGCCGCCGTAGCTGCCGCGTGTCGTAAAAGGCGACTAAAGGCAGACATGTCTGGTCAGGTTTCTGCCTGCTACTGGTAACATGTAACCCGGTACAACCAGCTGCATGGTCGGAATGTCGGCGACTAATCCGGCCCCCCACTGGCCTATGCCAGTGAGGAGGGTGGCCAGACACCCAGCAGAAATATAAACAAGACCTGTCAAAGGGCGGATGAGCTGTCTAGCAGCCAACGGCCATCTGGAAACCCTCCCCCGTCGGATCGGCAAACAGGATCCTGGCCGCTGAGTGTCACGTCGCCCGGGGTATAGTGGTGGCGTGAAGCAACACTCGTCTTTGGCCTGCGCGTCGAACCGCGACGGGGCCGCTGTTTGGCTCCTCAACAGTGGAGAGAATGGTCCGACGCCGGCACGGGTGGCCGGATAGGGCTCAAGAGGGTGAGGTGTCTGGTGCTCGAGGGGGGTCCCGCCCGGTGCAGTGTCCGCCGTTTGCAGTGGGGCTGCAGATGCTGAGTCCAGATTGACCGGTGGGGGTCCGGGCCCGGCGCTGTAGCTCCCGCGGACTCGTACCGGGCGGAGCTCGCAGCGAGCTCAGGGGTATTCGGTGCCCGTACAGCGCGCACCACCACTGGCGTGGCATCCCATGCTGGCTTTGGCCGTCCCCCCAGTAGGGCCCCGTGCAGAGGTGGGTGGTCGTACGCGCAGAGACAACGAGAATCACATGGCTTCAAAACCCACAACCACCCCAACTGCTGGTCGTCCATCGGGCGATCGGCCACGGCCGCCGAAAGGTGGTCGTACATTGAGACACGACCAGGACGACACTCGTGTTGCTCCGACTCCGATGGTGTTGGTGTTTGCCAGCACCGATGAGAAAATAAAACTGTCTTCATTGAACCCGTTCCGTCGCATGGACGGTTTCAAAAACATTGGCGACGTGCCTGTCGACACCAACAGACAACGTGATGGATCGTTGATGGTTAAATACGGCACTGAGACGGCAGCAACCCGTGCGATAAAGGCAACTACGTTCCGTTATCGCGTAGGTACGGGCGAAAATAAGCGTTGGGTGAGCACCCCATCTCGGTGTGTGCGCACTCGACAATGAACCACGCCAGAGGTGTTCTGTTCTGTCGTGCGCTAGAGGGTGTCGATGATGAAGAGATTTGCGACGGATTGGCATCACAGGGTGTCATCCGCGTGGAGCGCATCGTCCGACGGCGTGAGGGTAGCGAGGTGCCAACGCACTCTTTCTTCCTCACGTTTGACGGTGGTGTTCTGCCGGACGACATCAAGATCGGTGACATCCGTCAGCGTATCCGAGTCCGCCCCTATGTGCCTAACCCGATGCGGTGCTACAGGTGCCAACGTTTCGGACATACGAGCTCCCGCTCCGTGCAGAGATCTGTGGACGTTGCTCATCCGAACGGCACACCGCTGCTGATTGCGAAGATGACTATTTTTGTATCAATTGCAGGAGCAGCGGTCATGCGTCCTCGTCGCGTGACTGCCCGGAATGGCTCAAAGAGAAAGAAATTCTGTCCATTCGCGCTGCCCAGCGCTGCAGTTTTGGCGAGGCGCGTGCTGTATATCGCAGCTCGCATCAATCAGGCCCGTCCTATGTCGGCGTAGTTACGAAGTCAGCTCAACCTCCACAGTCTTTCGACTCGTTTCTGGAAAAGCTGACTGTTAGAGATTTTCTGAAGCTGGCTGGACGAATCGGTCTCAAGCTGGTCGTACCTGAGGCTGACAGCCGTCAAACAGAATCCACACCGGTTGATCGGCGGCCTGAGGAGACTGCCGTGTCGCGGTCGCCAACGGCCGCACCTCAGCGGTCCCATGCGTCCGCGACCCAGCGGCCCCAGACGGCCGCATCCCAGCGGCCGCTCCCCAGCAGCCTGAAAAGGCTGCTGAGCGGAGACCTCAGCGGGTCACCGATCCGTGCTGGCAAATCGGCAGCGATGCCGGTTAGTCAGGGCAGCAAAAAACCGGCCGCTCAGCAGGCTTCCAAGCCAGCAGAGCGGTCGTCTCCGAGCCGGAGGAAATCCGGAGACTGGACGGTGTTCAGCACAAGAGCCGCCGTTCGGTCAAGTCAGCCTCGCCGAGGAGTGACCGGTGATCATCTCCCGGTCACAAAGCGAGCGCGGTCCATGCATCTCCGCGCTCGGCGGTTGCTAGCGCACCGCATTCCGCACACGACGGAGCGACTCCCACCACTGCCATGGAGGTGGAGAGTTCCTCTAAGCGGAAGCTCTCGGCCTCTCCAAGTGGGTCCCCACCTGACGCGGAGAGGACGATCGGCCAAGCGATGCGATTAGGTACCTGTGCTACCTTGTTTTTAGTGTATATGTGCCTTTTTAACGGGAGTATATATTTGTATTTTATTCTACTATATTTATTCTTATGTCCATTTTACAATGGAATATTAGAGGTGTCAGACCGTTGAGAACAGTCTGTATGGGAGTGATCACTTCCCTATATGGATCTGTCTCAATGAGGTACCTAGGTTGGGAACACGACCACCGAGATGGAATTTCAAACGAGCTGATTGGGTCCGCTATGATTGCTTGACACTGGAAGCCATGGGCAACCCCACACTTCGATCCAGCGTCGAAGATTTTACTGAGGCCATTGTCACCTGTGCCAAACAGAGCATTCCGCGTACGGCATCGCGTCCCCGGCGGCGTCCTGTTCCCTGGTGGACATACGCGTGTTCTGCGGCGTTCCGAGAGCGACGTCGTTGCTGTGGTCGCTTCCGGCGCAACAGCACGGTGGCAAACATGCTTTGTTTTCGCCACTCTCGCGCACAAGCTCGATGGACCTTTCGCGAGGCGAAGCGGGCCTCGTGGGTGTCCTATGTGTCCAGCATTAATCGGCATTGTCCTATATCCACCATATGGGACCGTATAAAGCGCATCTCTGGGAAGTACCGTCCCACTCCACTGCCTTCTCTGAAGATCAGTGGCGTAGACGTGATAGATCCGGAGCATGTTGCTGACGAAATTGGCCGATATTTAGCGGAGCGCTGTCGTGCAAACGTGACCCTGATTTTGAGGCGATCAAACAGCAGTGCGAAAGATCACCCGTTGATTTCTCCACCAGCTGTCAGCTGCCAATCAACAGCGATTTTTCTTCATCTGAGCTGAGAACAGCCTTGCGATCGCTTCGCGATGTGGCTGAAGGCCCTGATGAGGTGCACAACCTCATGCTGAAACGTCTGTCGCCCACAGTGCTGTCCACCTTGCTGCAGGTTTTCAATGATCTGTGGAATGGTGGGCAGTTTCCGACCTCCTGGCGACGGGCAATCGTGATACCCATCATGAAACAGGGCAAATCGGGCGATCACCCGTCTGACTATCGCCCGATATCGCTTACCTCCAGTCTCTGCAAACTGTTTGAGAAAATGGTTTGCAGACGGCTGGTATGGTTTCTGGAACGCGGTCGGCTGTTCAATGATGTTCAGTGCGGATTTCGCCAGGGTCGCTCAACGTTAGACCACTTGGTCACCATTGACTCTCGCGTACGTGAAAGTTTTACGCGAGGTCACCACGTCGGGGCGATATTCTTTGACATCGAAAAGGCATATGACACCACATGGCGACATGGTATTCTTCGCAAACTGCATCGCTGTGGTGTCAGAGGCAACATGGGGAGGCTCGTACACAATTTCTTTTTGCACCGCACATTCTGTGTGCGTGTGGGGAACTCCCTGTGTCGTTCGTTCGATCAGGCAGAAGGCGTTCCACAGGGTAGTGTGCTCAGCGTGGCCCTTTTAGCCATAATGATCAACGACATTGACAATCATTTGCCTCCCTCGATTGGACGGTCTCTATTTGTGGATGACTTCGCCATATGGTGTTCTTCCCGCAGCACTGTTGCTGTCCAGCGTCAACTGCAGCTGGCGGTGAATAAAATAGAGACTTGGGGAACGCGTAACGGCTTCCGCTTCTCGACGTCCAAAACGGTCGGTGTACACTTCTGCCGCCGTCGAGGTGCCTGCCCTGACATGGAAGTGGAATTGTACGGCAGTGCTGTCTCATTCCGACGCACGGTTCGGTTTTAGGGGTCACGTTGGACTCGCGCTTGACCTACACCGACCATTTTTCACAGCTGAGTACCACATGTCTAAAGGCACTGAATGTGCTGAAGACTGTTTCTCGCATGTGGTATGGAGCAGATCGACAGTCCCTTCTCCTTCTGTACCGCTCGTTAGTCAGGTCGCGTCTACGCAAGCATCGTATATGATCTGGCTTCGGAGTCAGCAAAAAGCCGGTTGAATGTCGTACACCACGCAGAGATACGCATTGCCACCGGCGCTTCGCACGTCGCCAATCGTCAGTCTCCTTGTGGAGGCTGATGAGACTCCGCTGGCGCTCCGTCGTCAAGAGCTGGGCATGCGCTATTCTTGCAAGCTGGCAAGCACCCATGAAAACCCCGCGTATGACGTGGTATTTTCCCAGCATGTGCCTGAGCAGCACTTTCCAGGACCTCAGTGTTCTGTGCTGTTTTGCAGCAAAATGAGGACACTGCTGGAGTCATGCGGGATGGGTGCTAACGACGTCCTCAGACAAGAATACAGGGCGGAGTCACCCTGGGAATTGGTCACACCCGAGGTTGACGTCTCGCTAGCAGCTCTGCCGAAACACCGTACAGTGCCCAGTGTGCTTTGCTCAAACACACTGGAGCGAATTCTTTCTTATGGGTGGTATACTGCCGTGTACACTGATGGATCTAAGTCGGCCAGTGGTGTGGGTTTTGCGTTTGTAAGTGGAGGTACGTGCCGCTCGAGCACGCTGCCACCGAGCGCCTCCATTTACACGGCTGAACTTCACGCTATCCTGCTGGCCCTGGTTTTTATTCGCTCATCTTCTTTTTCATTGTTTTTAGTTTCATCTGACTCTCTTAGTGCTTTAACTTCATTATCGTCTTTCTCCTGACATCCTCTTGTACAGATGATTTTTATCTCTCTTGACATCATCCATCACTAGGGCAAGCGTGTAAAGTTCTGCTGGATTCCGGGCCATAATGGTATTTTGGGCAACGAGCGAGCTGACAGAGCCGCAAAAAGAGCTGCTGAACGAGACTTTTATTCATTTTTTTTAACTTTCCCATTCCGTATTCGGGCTTTTATCCTATTATACATCGTTTTATCCGTTCTCGCTGGCAGCTCTCCTGGGACGAATGTGGTACTAACAAACTAAAAGCAGTGAAGCCCGAAATCGGACATTTGATGTGCTCTTATCGCCGGAAGAGGTCCGAGGAGTTGGCGCTCTGTCGTCTGCGTGTGGGTCACACGTACGACACGCATCGCCATCTTCTACTCGGACAACCTGAACCCACGTGCAGCGCATGTAATGCCCGTCTCTCCGTGCAACACATCCTGATGGAATGTCCATCATTCTCAGAGGCGCGTCAACGTTGTCTTGGATCCGTTCGGACTATTGACGAGGTTTTGGGACATGAGCAATCGGCGGTCATTGAGGGCCGAATTTTTTAATTTTTACGGCTTTTGCCTTTTAAAACTATTTATAGATTTTTTATTCTTCTGACTTTCATATTCATATCATTCACCCTCACTCTTATTTATTTCATCGCTCTATTACGTTCATTAACATAGTTTTAGTTTAATTTAGTTAACAACAGGCTGGGGGGTGCCATATGGTCCTAGAGGCCGGTGCACCCCAAAAACTCAATAAACAAACAAACAAAGCCTGAAATAGGACGTGCAGTGATCGCCGGAAGAGATTTGAGGAGGTGGCGTTGTGCCGACTTCGCGTCGGTCAGACATACAGCGCCCATCACCACCTACTGCTTGGACGACCACAGCCTGTGTGCGGTGCATGTAACGCACCTCTCCGTGCGACACGTCTTGATGGAATGTCCTAATCACGAATTGAGCCGTCGCCGATTGTTTGGTCGAAATTATTATATGGACGAGATTTTTGGACAGAACGCCGATGTCATTTTTGATTGTCGGCTGTTTGCTCTCATTGAATTATTGCGGTTTAGCGTTATTTTTGCACCAAATCAATCATGAGGTATGACTTCGATTTTTACGATCAATGTCAATCAATTTATTTACCATTCATGTACATTGACTCAATCATACATGAGATTTGTGTATTTTTTCATTTAATTTCGTGTCTCATCGTTTTTCATTGACTGGGAGCGCCATATGGCCTCACAGGCCGGTGCGCCCCTTAAACCAATTAACATCATCATCATCAGCAAGTTAATCACATGGACGAACTTCGCCGATCATGTCAGGACGCAACTATCGCTATATCGATGTACACCACATTGTTCAACTGGCATATATTCATCACAGATGCTGCACGGCAGTGTGAGATTCTGCTCTCAATCTGCCAGTGGCGGTAGACAAACCAAAGCGGTGGAATCCTAGACAGCGGGTGGATGTACAAACGCGACGAAACACTGCTGCCTACAAGGTCAAGTTAGCCACACGTACGCCGACGTTTCGAACAGGTGATACGGTGTACATCCGTCGGTCTGGATTAGTACCCAAAGGTCAGTCCCAATTTCGTGGGCCATTTATCGTGATCAGTCAGAGATGGCCGGCAGCTTACCAGCTCTCGGACGGGTCGGTGTGAAATGCAGCACACCTGGCCGCATTCGCGTTCCGTGTCGAAAATCAGCTCCTGGTGACGACGTCGGTGTGCCAGATATTCGGCAAGTAGAACCTGTGCCTGATGGTGTCGTGGCTGCGCCTACCGCAGACGAACAGCAGGACACGGGCGATGAACAGCTGGTGACGATCGGCGTGATGATCAGCAATCGTCGGACAAGACGTGGAAGTGAGCGTGGGCGTTCCATGTGCCGATCATGCCGACATAGAAGCTCCACGGCAGGAGGCTGAGTCTAATCTGGTGGATCTACCGTTGTCGTATATATTTTGTGCAACGTCGTTTTGTTTATGAGCAGGGGTATGTAGTGTTGTCACATTGTTACGTGTGGTGGCGCCAAAACAGACACTTTGGTGGGCGGAGCTTGTTTGGATGGTTGTGCAAGCGTACTAGTGAATTGGAATGAGTTCAAAACCAAATGTGTTTGGTTGAGTCAGCGTTGTGTGTTCAATCATTGTGTTTGTTCTGTATGGTGTTAATATATGCTGTAAGGTTATTATTCGGCCACATACGGCACAGTATGTTATATTTTTGCATATACAGCCCCGTATGATTAATTAATACATCGGCGTTCGAATGTTCGAATGCAGGTGGTTCGATTCCTGTTCCGGGAGTATTTCATGAACTCTCCAGTATTTTCCATTTTCAGTGTTCTAATACGGTAAAGCGTTTACCGTTCATGCGGTTTTACTTTATGTTTTGTTGTTGGCTGCAGTTTGTAACGGCGGTGAGCTGGTGTTTGGCGCTGTTTTAGAGACGAAATCGCCTGTTACCGATGAAGCCAGCGAGGTCAGCTCGATGGGTGACCAAAGCGGCGCACAAGTCGATATTTCCAGTGCTTTTAATGAGGACAACGGCTGCTGATATTCTGAGATGAAATATATCAGTGTTAGTATCAATTGTGTGTGATTGATGGTAACAAACTAGAATTAGCCTGTTGGAGAAGTTTACATAATATACCAGTGAGACCTCTCGGCAGGCATGGGCGATAGAAGCTCTGGCGGAAGAAGTCCAAAACAAATTTGAAAACGACAATCTCGGAAAAGTACGGAATGAAAAACTGAAGCGCTTGTAATAAAACATGGATGTCTGACGTATCGCGAACATATTCATGACGTGAAGTTAATGTTGGTACATGTATTGTTGACTTTGAGTTGAGCGCTATATTTGAATGTAACGGAAGTGTGAAGTGATTTATAGAAAATAGTAGTAATGAGGTGTCCATGGTTGATTGTGTTGAACTGTCAACTGATAATTGTGTGTTTGTATAATTTCTTTGACATTCCATTAGTAATATAAATAAAAGCGTTTACGGGCTGAACTATCTTTTAAGCTAAGCTTCTAAGCTAGCGAGCTTGATTTTACGAGCAATTTTGTTGGGTTGGCTCCTGTTGCAGTAGTTCCGTGGTTAAATATAAGCACAACATAATCCTCACACGATTTCACCAACACAAGCGACATGTTGCCCATATGGGCTATGATCAAACCCGTGGCGATCAATCTGGCAGAATCGCCAATCGTCAGCCTCCTTGTTGAGGCTGATGAGGATCCGCTGGCGCTCCGTCGTCAAGAGCTGGGCATGCGTTATTATTGCAAGCTGGCAAGCACCCATGAAAACCCCGCGTATGACGTGGTATTTTCCCAGCATGTGCCTGAGCAGCAGCAGCTTCCAGGACCTCAGTGCTCTGCGCTGTTTTGCAGCAAAATGAAGGCACTGCTGGAGTCATGCGGGATGGGTGCTAACGACGTCCTCAGACAAGAATACTCGGCGGATTCACCCTGGGAATTGGTCACACCCGAGGTCGACGTCTCGCTATCAGATCTGCCGAAACACCGTACAGTGCCCAGTGTGCTTCTCTCAAACGCACTGGAGCGAATTCATTCTTACGGACGGTATACTGCCGTGTACACTGATGGGTCTAAGTGGGCCAGTGGTGTGGGTTGTGCGTTTGTAAGTGGAGGTACGTGCCGCTCGAGCACGCTGCCACCGAGCGCTTCCATTTACACGGCTGAACTGTACGCTATCCTGCTGACCCTGGTTTTTATTCGCTCATCTTCATTTTCATTGTTTTTAGTTCTATCCGACTCCCTTAGTGCTTTAACTTCATTATCGTCTTTCTCCTTACATCCTCTTATACAGAGGATTTTTATCTCTTGATATCATCCACCACCAGGGCAAGCGTGTAAAGTTCTGCTGGATTCCGGCCCATATTGGTATTTTGGGTAACGAGCGAGCTGACAGAGCCGCAAAAAGAGCTGCTAAGCTTTCCCATTCCGTATTCGGACTTTTATCCTATTATACATCGTTTTATCCGTTCTCGCTGGCAGCTCTCCTGGGACGAATGTGGTTCTAACAAATCAAAAGCAGTGAAGCCCGAAATCGGACATTGGATGTGCTCTTGTCGCCGGAAGAGGTCCGAGGAAGTGGCGCTCTGTCGTCTACGTGTGGGTCACAGGTACGACACGCATCGCCATCTTCTACTCGGACAACCTGAACCCACGTGCAGCGCATGTAATGCACGTCTCTCCGTGCAACACATCCTGGTGGGATGCCCATCATTCTCAGAGGCGCGTCAATGTTTTCTTGGATCCGTTCGGACTATTCACGATGTTCTCGGACAGGAGCAATCGGCGGTCATTGAGGGTCGCATTTTTGAATTTTTACGGCTTTTGCCTTTTACAACTATTTATTGATTTTTATTCGTCTGACTTTCATATTCATATCACTCACCCTCACGCTTATTTATTTCATCGCTCCATTACCTTCATATGCATAGTTTTAGTTTAATTTAGCTATTAACAGACTGGGGGGTGCCATATGGTCCTAGAGTCCGGTGCACCCCAAAAACTCAATAATCAATCAATCAATCAATGAAAGGCGGGGCAATGCGGATCGATCTGCGTGATAACCCGGTGCCGTACAACGTGACGGCTCCCCGCTCCGTACCGTTCTGTCATCGCGCCCAGGCACAACAGCAGTTGGAGCAACTTCACCAGCAGGGCGTCATCGAGCCTGTCTCCCACCCAACGGACTGGTGCTCACCCATCGTCGTTGTCGGCGAGCGCAAGGCAGACGGCACGCCAAACGGCTGCCGACTCACGGTAGACTTCACACGCCTCAACCGCTTCGTTCGCCGGCCTACGCGTCCGGTTCTCTCGCCTGTGGAGGTTGTGAGCAGTATGGGTCTCGGCAATCGGTGGTTCACCCAGGTGGATGCATTACAAGGGTACTTTCAGGTGCCCTTGCGGCGCGAGGACCGAGACCTCACCACCTTCATCACCCCGTGGGGCCGATTCAGGTTCTGTCGCGCGCCGATGGGCCTGGTCTCCAGCGGCGGCGAATTCAACCGACGCGGCGACGTCGCCTTGGCTGTCCTACCCGACTACTGCAAGATCGTGGACGACGTGCTGGTCTATACCGCCAGCTACGAAGAGCATCTGCAGCGAGTCTGGCAGCTGATACAACGCTGCGACGACGCCGGCGTCACATTGAACCGTCAAAAATTTATTTTCGCTGCCACGTCCGCCAATTTTTGTGGATTCTACGTCAACGCCTCTGGGTTCACCGTCGACCACAAGAAAATTCGAGCCACAACGAGCCACATCGGAAACATTCGATCCTGCGCCGACTCCCGTTTGATGACACGTTTGAACCGCGAACGACACGACCACAATCCCTCGCCAGGTGTGGGCCGCCGCAATTAAAACATCCGCTGAACGGCTTCTTCTCCTCGACTCGCACGCTCCTCGAGACCATCGCCGCTCCTCCGCTCTCCTCTTCCAACAACACTCGAGCTCGTTCAATGACATCATTTAGACCGACCGTTTAATGTTCGCCATAGTTCTCAGCTCCTTGGACACATCTCGAGGCATCCCCGTCACAAAGGCATTTTTCAATACCTCGTCATGCTCCATGTCGGCCAGCTTCGCTAGCTTTCTGAGAGTGGACATATATACGTCTGCACACTCTCCGATCCACTTGCAACATGCGAATCTCTCGTAGGCCGAAAATCTGTTAATGGAGAATGACTCAAGGAGCTTCTGTTTTATCTTGTCTTACACATTCTTCTTCTCTTCGCTCATCTCATTAAATACATCATATGCCTTTCCGTCGAGAAAAAGCGGCAACACATTCGCCAGGTCGCTGATCTTCTGTAGTTTGGCGACTTTCTCGAACTTATCAATCCACTGCACCACGTCTTGTCCTCCATCGAACTGCCGCATGACATCATTTAGCTTCAGGTTCGCCATGACGATAATGGGGAGCCGAAATAGCTTGAAGTATGTATTGTATAAAGATGCAGTGGTGATATGATGAAAATAACACACACCCAAGGGAAGAACAACAACGCTAATTCCGTCTCAGAGAACAACACGCGAATACAACACACACACAGCGCGCAAATACTGTCGACTCCTGCACCGCACTGCCGCTCGTCTCATCTCGTACCCGTCTCTTCTCGCCTGCAAGATGACACCGCTGCAGCACTTGCACCACTCCGCACAGACACGCATACACACATACGCACATACACTGCTGAATCAACATTGCTATACATAGCGTCAATCTACCAACGCCGCTCTGACGCAACACACACACACACTCATCACATATACAACACCACAATATATTTTCTCTCTTTCCATTATATGCTCTATTACATTACATTATTCATATATGTATGTGTACGCATGTGTATGTGTATATATATATATATATATATATATATATATATATATATATATATATATGCGTGTGTATGTGTTCTTGTGCATGTGTTTGTGTATATGTGTTTGTGTGTATGTATGTGTTCAATTTTGCAAGCACCCATGTACTTTCTGTCGATTTGTGCTCCATATTTTTGTCCCCATACCGCTCTGTGTCTACATTTTATTACTCAGCTCCTGCTCGCGCCTTTGTCCTCGAAAGTGCGTATAACAAAGTTATAATCAGACCAGTTTTCTATCTGTCAGTTTACTCAGTTTTCTTTCTCAGTTTACGTTAGCGTTCTTTCGCGGCTTGCTTGTGCAGCTGTCGTTAGGCTAATTTATGTGTTAGAGCGACGCCCGTATTACACGGTGCCTGGTATGTTTGGCTCTAGCGGAGTATGTGTGACAGTGATTAATGACCCTTTTTGTACGTTTGACTTGGCTGATCATCTCGAGGCAACACGCCTGTGTACTGTCAAATCGCGTTTAGAAATAGCTTGTGTCCCGGTTGTGTAGTTCGAGCAGTTTGGCCAGCTTACAATTGCTTGCGAAATATGGTGCCAACGACGTGTGTTCGTAGGTATATAACCCGGGGTTTAATGAGAATAAGGGGTACTTTGGCTGTGCTTGTTGGTGGGTCAGTTAGTTTGGCTTGGACTAGCGACTTGCGATGTAGGACTCACCATTATGAAGTCGTCAGTAGAGCATTAGGTTCAGGACTTTATTAAGTGTTAAGAGTAGATTTGACTGGCTGCCCTGAATACACAATTCAACTTCGACTGGGTGACTATTACTTGTTATCGCGGACCACAACATCAAGAGGAACTATCAAGACATCACGATCAGCCGAACGAAGATCAACATCACAACATATTATTATCAATACCGTTACATTTGGTGCCGTGACCCGGATAGCTACTGATTGAAGCCATGACAACCCGTACGACTACAAATTGCTGCAGTGACCAGACAACTACAGAATTATTGCTGAATAGCATCATCGTGTCGAATGTTCGGTCGATCACACCGGTGGCTCAATGAACTGTGAGGTGAGTTTTATCTCAATTTTCCTTAAGCCTTGTCAGCATCCAGAGCCTTACTCAGAATAAAATTAGGAAATATAAGAAATATATTTGGATGAAATATGGAGCAAATATAGATCAGGAAATATCAGTGATATTAAGTATGAAAAAATGAACTAAAACCACCACTGAATATGGCCAGTATGTGGTTCAGAAAGCAAAACCCAGAAATATTTTTGCAGCTAATGTTAAAAATCAATGTGTTAGGTAAATATAGGCGGACCTCCAATCAATATTTTAGTAGATGCTGGGTGTGATGTATGAATAATATCGAAATATTGTGTGAAGAAGCTAAGTTGCATGTCTTGTAGGATGCGTTTGACTAGTATAAAGGGGACAAGACTAAACAATATTGCACTTAATAAATGATCGGTGTCTTTTGTGAATTTTGACACTAAATATTCTATTAGAGGACACGAAATTAAAGGACAGTTGGATATTAGGCTGGGATCTGTTTAATTATTTGTATAATTATTATGTTGTACAATTGGACTTTGATATTTTAATTTTAATGTCAAACCATGTACTATATACGACTGAGAAATATGAGAAGACAATCACTGACAAATACTTATATTTTAATCAGGACGAGATGTTGAAATATTTGAAATGAAATGTAAAACTGTCTGTCAAAAGTGACAGATATTTAAGAACATATGTTTAAAGTATGTATAGCAACGCATATAAGATGCATTGGAACGTCAGGGCACGATACGCCGCAGATGACTAAATATATAAATGAATGATGACTAAATAACTAAATGACTGATGACTATATGACTAAATGACCAGATGAAGTAGATGTTGGTGTAGACACTGTGTATCTCATACCAGAAAATGAGATAATAATATATAATATAAAATAATATATAATACGAAATAATATATAGAGATAATATATAATACGAAACGGATATCGAGGAAAGTTCCATACTGATGGATTACTGATGACTGATACTGTCTGATGGACTTCACTGATGGATATATGAATGCGCTAAATATTGAGCAACAAAATAATGTACGAGGCACACATGGTGTCAAAAGAGAAGAGGCTTGTGTCAACCGTCTAACGGTGAAAATACATAAGACATTTAGTTGAAAGCATTTAACATGCTACTTAATAAACAAGCGGAGTAATTGAAGCAATTACTTTGTTGACTAAGTCGGTTAGTTGAAACTGGAAGCATACACAGAAGTATGCTATGACATCAATTAACAACCAATAAAGTAGATTGTAATTATCATGGAGAATATACGCAGAAGTATGTGTGCACTAAAAGTTACAAAAGACGAAACATTACTCTGTAAGTGTGTAAAATATTGTAGTGCCGAGTGGCCCCGAGATGACACGCCCTTAGCCAGAACTCTAACGTATATTTAACAGAACTAAACACCGATAACAACCTGACACCTAGACGTCCCAATACCGAATGCCCCGCCTCAGTGTGTCTGTGTACCACGAAACAGTGCTTACCAGGAACAATACAAAATGCCAACACACCTCCACGTCATTACACGTTAATTCCTAAAGCGTAACCAGAGACAAAACTGAAGCAGTATACACATAAACAAAGCTACGAGAATGAACAGCGGAACACAAACAGTGGCGCATAAACAACACAGGTAAGAACATTACACACCCCCACACTTAAGTATTACGTGACATAGTCTCTAAACCGAGCAGGGCGTCGTCTACGACGACCTCTCGACGAAGGTGGTAACTCTTCGGGGACCGCCTCTGGCGTAATAGACTCCGGAGCCACCGCGTCTGGAGGCGACGTGTCTGCCGCGTCTGCACGGTCCGCGTCGACACCGACGTCTGTAGTATCGGCCGGCGCTGGTTCCACTACACATTGATGCTCGGAGGTCGACGACGGTCGGCCAGCACGAGTCGGGACCAGGTGGTGCGAATTCCGAGTAGACCCGTCTGATAGCCGGAAGGCGGAACCTTGGCGACCTATAATCTGTAAAGGCCCCCGAAATTTCCTAGCAGTTTTGGGCACATGGCCCGGGATGCGGGCGAACACACGGTCACCAGGCTTCAGTTGCGACGGTTTTACAGCGTGACGTCGGTCGTAGTGCAACTTGTTTCGACGTTGCTGATTCTCCACCCGCTCTCGCGCTCTGTCTTCGTCCGGAGACCTCTGTTGCTGGACCACAGGCAACTTGAGCCGCATGACTCTTCCGTGCAGCATCACCGACGGTGAGTAACCAGTGGAGCAGTGCGGTGTCGCTCGATAGCTGGCCAACAGACGGCGAACACGTTCTACGACCCCGCCGTCGTGGTGGTCCTGTAGCCATGATTTAAAGGTTCGGTTAAACCGTTCTACGGCTCCGTTACCTTGAGGCCAGTAAGCTGACGATCGGTGATGAGTGATATCGCGTTCAGTGAGGTAGGTTTCGAACTGCTCACTGGTGAACGGAGTACCGTTGTCAGTCACTAGGGACTCGGGGTACCCTTCCCGAGACCAAACGCTGTCCAAGAAGCAGATAATATTAGTTGATTCGGTAGAAGCCATCAGCCCGACCTCGGCCCACTTGGAGTAATAATCAATCAGCGTCACAGCATAC
This sequence comes from Sacculina carcini, assembly GCA_916048095.2. NCBI lineage: Eukaryota > Metazoa > Arthropoda > Thecostraca > Sacculinidae > Sacculina > Sacculina carcini. The sequence goes on from OU696584.1 coordinate 3,433,439, forward strand.
CTGCAGTCAGCCGGCGCAGACCGTATTGGGCCGACGATGTCGACTCCGAGCTTCATCCATGGTTGTCCCGGAAATTCCACCGGCTGTAGAGGCTCTGTTCGGACGCGGCTGCTGAGAGTTTTGTCGCTAGAACAGCACTTCTCACACTCCGAGACGATCCGTGTGACGTCTGCGTCCAGGCCAGGCCACCAAGCTACTGCGCGCAGCAGTTGTTTGCACCGCACAATGCCGTCGTGTGACGAGTGTGCGTGCTGCAGATACTTTTGCCGTAGACTGTATGGCACCACCACCTGAGTAGCCGCCCTGATCACGAGTTCGCCGTCGGTAGAGAGCTCGTGTCGCATCGGGAAAAACGGTTTGACAGCTGGCTCGCAGTCTTTTGCCGATTTGGGGAAACCGTGCCGTAACCAGTGACGCACTGCTATCAACTGCGAGTCCTTCAAAGACGACTCACGCAGCTTCTCCCTGGACACACAGTTCTCTTCCTCGGACAACAGCGCGATTACCTCGAAGTCGTCATCCGCGGCTGTTACTACGTCCTCGGCAGCAGCATCCAGTGGAAGTCGGGATAGCGCGTCGGCACCTGGCAACCGATCGCCTGGCACGTACTGGACGGTATACGAAAAAGGCATCAGTCGCGCCTGCCAACGGGCGACTCGGGCACCAGCACGTCCAGTGAACCGGGCAGACAGCACCGACTGCAACGCTGAGTGATCAGTTCTGAGCGTAAAATGCCGTCCCCACAAAAAATTACGCCACTTCTCGACTGCTTGTATCGCCGCCAGAGCCTCACGTTCCGTCACGGAGTAGTTGGCTTCGCTGGCCGTGAACCGACGACTCCACATCGCCACGACGCGCTCTACACCCTGGGCGTCGGCCTGCGATAACACAGCACCGGCACCCTTCTCGCTGGCGTCCGTGGTGACGAATGTGGTCTTTTTCAAGTCGAACGGTTGTAACGGTTGAGCGGCCTCGATACGTTTTTTTAGCAGCTCGAAGGCGGTGATCTGACGTTCACCCCATACGAAACTCATGTTCTTCCGCAGCAGCTCGAACAGAGGGGACGTCACCTCGGCGTACCCCGGCACGAATTTAGCCACCCAGCCGCAGAGTCCCAGAAAACTCCGTAGTTCCTTGACGTTCTCGGGAGCCGGAGCGTCGCGAATGGCAAGAAGGTGATCGTCTGACGGAGAGACTCCTTCTCCCGACAGAAAAAATCCGCAGAATTTTATGCGGGTCTGCGCCTCGGTAGATTTTTCTGTGTTAAGTGTTACGTTGGCCTCCTGCAGTCGTTTCTTGACCAGGGACAGGCGTTCATCATGCAGTTGTCGACTAGGTCCACATACGACGATGTCGTCTAAATAGTGGCAACAGCCAGGAATGCCTTCCAGCAGACGGTCCAACAAGCGTTGGAACGCTGCTCCAGCTGAGACGAGCCCAAACGGCACTCGCCGGAATTGAAAAAGGCCGTCCTGTGTTATGAACGCCGTAATGTTCTTCGATTGTGGGTCCAGCTTCATCTGGTGGTATGCGCAGCGTACGTCGAGATGGGAGAAATACCGTCCGTTCAATTGTGATTGCAGCTCCTCCAGCGTCGGTAGAGGGTGCACCTCGTCCACAATCTGACTGTTGGGCCCTCTGAGGTCCACGCACAGTCTGATCTCGCCGGAACGTTTCCGCGCGACGACAATCGGACTCACCCAGGGTGAGGCGTCCACGCGCTCTATGATGCCCTGAGCAAGCAGTTTTCTCAACTCTGCCGAAACATCACTCTGTATGGAGAGCGGCAGTCTACGGAGTGGAATTCGCGTAGGCACAGCTGATGATTTCAGCCGGATCCGGTGTCGGTAGCCGACGATCGAAGGTAGCTCCTCTGTTTTCGACGATTTTGTTGTCGAGACTGCAGCGATCCGCCCACGGTCCGGATGTATGGTGAGACCTAGCATCGAGAGTGCGTCAAGTCCCAGCAGTCCCTCGGACGCGTTAGTGTCGACGATGTAAAACTCGACCGAAGCCGTGTGGGAGCCGACGGACACCTGTGTAGGCAAAACCCCGACCACTTTAAGCGGTTGGCGGCCAACGCCAAATAGTCTAGTTGAGGTTGAATGCACCGGCGTACCCTTAAAATGCTGACGCGCCAGTGGCAGGCTCAGCACACACACACTCGCTCCGGTGTCGATTTGCAGCTGCACCTCAGCGGAGCGACCAGAATCCACCGTCAGTCTGGCATCACAGGAAAGACGCTTGGTCTTGTCGGCGCTGCAGGACAGGATCGTGACGCCTTTCACCGGTCCATAACGTCTCACGTTGGTTGCTCGCCTGTCGTCGGTGGAGTCTGACGACTGACAGACAGCCGCCCAGTGGCCCTTGCGACCACATTTGTTGCAGGTCGAGTCTTTTGCTGGACAGTGCTGTTGTCGGGGATGGTTGTGCCGTCGACCACAGTGTGTACAGGATGTTGACGAGCGCGCAGGCGGATGACGCGCTGGTGTGCTAGTGGCGTTGGGTTTGCCCCTGAAACGTACCTTGTTCGCCACAGCGTGCGGTGTACCGTCGTTGAACGAACTGTCGTCCTTGGCTGTCCCTGTCATCTGAGCAGACTGTTTCAATGACAGTTCGTACGCGGTGGCGACGGCGAGGAGAGAGTCCAGCGTCAACCTGGAATCCTGTAAGAACCTCTCCCGCAACCGTGGGTGGCGTGTGTGTTCGACAACCTGGTCTCGTATGAGTTCATCCGTCAGGGTGCCGAAACTGCACTTCACCGCCAGACCTCGAAGAACTGATACGTAGTCGCTTGTCGACTCAGCCTCGTCTTGTCTGCGCTGTCGAAAAGTGAAGCGTTCAACGATCACGTTGACTTTAGGGGAGTAATGAGCGCCGATAATTCTTCTGGCTTGGTCGTAGTGACTCTCGCTTTCCCGCTTCGTCTCCGCTGGCAGACTCAGGTACGCTCGTCGGGCTTCGTTGCCGATGCAGTGAATTAACATGGCCTTCCGTCGGTCGTCGCTGAAATTCTCACCTCCGATCGCCAGAAAGTAATTTTCAAAATCATATATCCAGTTAGACCACGGAGTTTGTGGCGTACCCGGGCTTTGCAAGAATGGTTGCGGAGCGCACACCCCTTCCATTGCAAGCGTTCAGAAAGAACGAAAAATTTGAAAAAGGCACGTAGAAAACTTACTCGTCGCCAATTGTAGTGCCGAGTGGCCCCGAGATGACACGCCCTTAGCCAGAACTCTAACGTATATTTAACAGAACTAAACACCGATAACAACCTGACACCTAGACGTCCCAATACCGAATGCCCCGCCTCAGTGTGTCTGTGTACCACGAAACAGTGCTTACCAGGAACAATACAAAATGCCAACACACCTCCACGTCATTACACGTTAATTCCTAAAGCGTAACCAGAGACAAAACTGAAGCAGTATACACATAAACAAAGCTACGAGAATGAACAGCGGAACACAAACAGTGGCGCATAAACAACACAGGTAAGAACATTACAAATATATTCTTAAAACTAGATAAATATATGAAAACTTGATAATAAGGTGAAATTGGGTTTAATTATAAATACAATAATATTTCATAATGATAAAAATAAAACGGCTCTGGATATTGCTCCTATTAATTGTTTCCTATTAATTGTCTATATTTTCTCTTATGAATGCGGCCCAGTTTTCCTACCTCGTGGTAAATTAGTTTCGTATTTCCAAGTGGACATTGCATGCGTTTTTCATTCAATTCCCTGTCTCAATCCTGCTACCACACCGACACAGAACAATGAGTCACTGGCGAGAATTGTCCGTTTTTCGGTCTGAAGAGGCCAGATTGAGTCAACAGTGTGCTGAACCCCCTGATCAACCGTGTGCTGAACTGACAGTCTACTAACAACGACAACGAAACAATTAGCGGACTGAGATAAGTCAATGCCGAAATCATCATCAACACGAGCCGAGACAACACCAGCGGTTCACCGAGCAACCTGAAAGACAACTGCGATAAAGATGGGGACGAGTAATCATGGAAGACGGTCGAATATTTATCAACGAGATTCCCAACGAAGTGCTGCAGGTATTTGCGCAAAACGATGCCAGTAGCTGGATGACTGGTGAAGCAGCGCGTGGACTACGAGTCGACACAGTATACCCCGCCGGTATACGTCTTCTGCCTGATGTGGTTCAAGATCAACACCGCCTGCTTGGATCGAGCCGTGGACGCGTTCGTGGTCGGCAACACATGGTTGAATGGTTTTATTAACACGACATATCGCTCATTTTATATGTATAATGTTTTGAGCTATTTACATTTAATTGTGTTAATTTTTGTAGTCAGATAATCGTAACCTTGTGTCCATAACCGTGTGTTAATTACAACTATGTTAGTTTCTCATGTATATTTGTGAGATATATATTCTTGTTCTAGATTTTAAGTTACTGTGGTAGTTGCGATTAATTTATGCGATAGACATAGACATGCGCTAATCTAGAATTGTATTTCATTGTATAATTGTGTTCAAGTACTTTGATATACACCCTTGAATATTGAGGTGAAAGGGGTTGTAATGACTAGTTAGGGTTATAGCTAGTAATTTTCAAGCGAAAATGTAAAGATTACTGGTCTGAATAATTTCAAAACCTCACTTGTAATCAAGCTGTCGAGTATTTTGGACTATTACTGGATGCTGGAGCTGTCAGTTATTGATGATGCAGGAATACCACTAAACTATTGGGATGAGGCAAACATCGACAAAAGACAGTTAATGTGCCAGAATTCACCAGTAATTGGCTGGTGACACAGGATGTTCCTGTGTTTTATGTACGGCCCTGTCGACTCGATGTGACAGTTGATTATTACAGACGCACAATGCTGCATGCACTTACTCATGGAGTATGTGTGTATGGTGAGAAATGGCGCTGTATAATCACTGATCAGAATTATGCCTCAGTCCTACCCTGAAGTGGAAACTCTGCAAATAATGACTGGCAGTTTGCTATAATTGCAACTATCACGATTCAGTAGAGCCGTTGGCTTTGATGGCCGTGATTGTGTCTAGTGTTCACATTCGTTTAAAAGACCTCGCAGCTGTGATATAACAAAGTTATAATCAGACCAGTTTTCTATCTGTCAGTTTACTCAGTTTTCTTTCTCTCTCTTTCTCAGTTTACGTTAGCGTTCTTTCGCGGCTTGCTTGTGCAGCTGTCGTTAGGCTAATTTATGTGTTAGAGCGACGCCCGTATTACACGGTGCCTGGTATGTTTGGCTCTAGCGGAGTATGCGTGACAGTGATTAATGACCCTTTTTGTACGTTTGACTTGGCTGATCATCTCGAGGCAACACGCCTGTGTACTGTCAAATCGCGTTTAGAAATAGCTTGTGTCCCGGTTGTGTAGTTCGAGCAGTTTGGCCAGCTGGCAATTGCTTGCGAAATATGGTGCCAACGACGTAAGATGTAAGATGTAAGATGTAAGATGTATATTTGTCAACATCATCAGTATTATATCAGTACATACATATTATATCAGTTTTTTTTTCATTTCACGTTGACTATGCCCAATAAGCCTATGGCTTCTTTTAGGGCATGCTCAGTAACACAATATTGTGACAATGTACAGTACGTCTAAATAACACTTCTAGCATTCATACATTCGTACACAAAATTCCTACCGCGAACATTCATACATTCATACATTCCTACCGCGAACATTCATAGATTCGCACATTCTTATCGCGAACATTCATACATGCACACATACAGACACACACACATTCGTACTACGAACATTCATACGTTCATACACACACATCCCTACTACGAACATTAGTACATTCATACGCACATTTATACTTGTAACGATGGTGATAATAATAATATGTTGTTATGTTGATCTTCGTTTGGCTGATCGTGAAGTCTTGATAGTTCCTCTTGATGTTGTGTTCCGCGATAACAAATAATGATCACCCAGTCGAAATTGAATTGTATATTTTCAGCAATCAGTCAATCTACGTTAAAGTTATTCTTAAATCTAATGAATTAATTACGGCTTGCCTGAGTGAGTGGTGAGTCTTATCTCGCACGTCGACAGTCCAACCAAACCAACTGACCCACCAACAAGCACAGCCAAAGTACCCTTATTCTCATTAAACCCCGGGTTATATACCTACGAACACACGTCGTTGGCACCATATTTCGCAAGCAATTGCCAGCTGGCCAAATTGCTCGAACTACACAACCAGGACACAAGCTATTTCTAAACGCGATTTGACAGTACACAGGCGTGTTGCCTCGAGATGATCAGCCAAGTCAAACGTACAAAAAAGGGTCATTAATCACTGTCACACATACTCCGCTAGAGCCAAACATACCAGGCACCGTGTAATACGGGCGTCGCTCTAACACAGAGAGAAAGAAAACTGAGTAAACTGACAGATAGAAAACTGGTCTGATTATAACTTTGTTATATCACAGCTGCGAGGTCTTTTAAACGAATGTGAACACTAGACACAATCACGGCCATCAAAGCCAACGGCTCTACTGAATCGTGATAGTTGCAATTATAGCAAACTGCCAGTCATTATTTGCAGAGCTTCCACATCAGGGTAGGACTGAGGTATAATTCTGATCAGTGATTATACAGCGCCATTTCTCACCATACACACATACTCCACAAGTATGTGCATACAGTATTGTGCGTCTGTAATAATCAACTGTCACATCGAGTCGACAGGGCCGTACATAAAACACAGGAACGTCCTGTGTCACCAGTCAATTACTGGTGAATTCTGGCACATTAACTGTCCTTTTTCAATGTTTGCCTCATCCCAATATTTTTATGGTATTCCTGCATCATCAATAACTGACAGCTCCAGCATCCAGTAATAGTCCAAAATACTCGACAGCTTGATCAAAAGTAAGGTTTTAAAATTATTCAGACCAGTAATCTTTACATTTTCGCTTGAAAATTACTAGCTATAACCCTAACTAGTCATTACAACCATTTTCACCTAAATATTCAAGGGTGTATATCAAAGTACTTAAACACAATTATACAATGAAATACAATTCTAGATTAGCGCATGTCTATGTCTATCGCATAAATTAATCGCAACTAACACAGTAACTTAAAATCTAGAATAAGAATATATATCTCACAAATCTACATGAGAAACTAACTTAGTTGTAATTAACACACGGTTATGGACACAAGGTTACGATTACCTGGCTCATTTAACACAATTTAACACAATTAATTCTAACTAGCTCAAAACATTATACATATAAAATGAGCGATATGTCGTGTTAATAAAACCATTCAACCATGTGTTGCCGACCACGAACGCGTCCACGGCTCGATCCAAGCAGGTGTTGTTGATCTTGAATCACATCAGGCAGAGGTACACCGGCGGGGTATACTGTGTCGACTCGAAGTCCACGCGCTAATTCACCAGTCATCCAGCTGCTGTCGTCGTTGTGTTCAAACGCCTGCAGCACTTCGCTGTGAATGTCGTAGATCCGACCGTCTTCCATGGTTACTCGTCCCCATCTTTATCGCAGTTGTCTTTCAGGTTGATTGGTGAACCGCTGGAGTTGTCTCGGCTCGTGTTGATGATGATTTCGGCAATGGCTTATCTCAGTCCGCTATTTGTTTTCGTTTTCGTTGTTAGTAGACTGTCAGTTCAGCACACGGTTGATCAGGGGGTTCAGCACACTGTTGACTCAATCTCGCCTCTTCAGACCGAAAAAGGGACAATTCTCGCCAGTGACTCATTGTTCTGTGTCGGTGTGGTAGCAGGATTGAGACAGGGAATTGAATGAAAAACGTATACAATGTCCACTTGGAAATACGAAACTAATTTACCACGATGAAGGAAAACAGGGGCTGCATCCGTGAGAGAAAATATAGACAATTAATAGGAAACAATTAATAGGATACAATGAATAGGAGCAACATCCAGAGCCGTTTTACTTTTAATCATTATGAAATATTATTGTATTTATTTATTCTAATTAAGCCCACTTTCACTTTATAATTGTTAAGTTGCCATATATTTATCTAGTTTTAAGAATATATTTTACATACTTACAGAGTAATGTTTCGTCTTTTGTAACTTTTAGTGCACACATACTCCTGCGTATATTCTCCATGATAATTACAATATACTTTATTGGTCGTTAATTGATGTCGTAGCATACTTCTGTGTATGCC
>OU696584.1:3441848-3609348 GCA_916048095.2 Sacculina carcini
TCCAGTTTCAACTAACAGACTTAGTCAACAAAGTAATTGCTTCAATAACTCCGCTTGTTGATTCAGTAGCATGTTAAATGCTTTCAACCTAATGTCTTGTGTATTTTCACCGTTAGACGGTTGACACAAGCCTGTTCTCTTGACACCATGTGTGCCTCGTACATTATCCTGTTGCTCAATATTTAATGCATTCATACATCCATCAGTGAATTCTATGGAACCTTCCTCTATATCCGTTTCGTATTTTATAACACCGCATTTACTCTCATTTTCTTGTATGAAATCCACTGTATTTATACCAACATCTAATTCATTAGTCATTTTCATTCGCTTGTTTTGTTCCTCATCTTCAGACGAACTTGTTTTTCTTTTCCATTCAACTCTCTTTTTCTTATTAATTGTTTCATTAATCTCTGATGAGCGTTTAGCGTTTGTTGTCATTGTTGGCGGCGCAACCTCCGTGTCTTCAACAATGTCCCGTATGTCTCTCTGTTCGCGTGCTAATCTTAGTCTCTCCGCTAGTGGCATATTGTCTACTGAATCTTCTTTTGTAGGTTGTAAGGTTGTTTCATTTGGAGCATTTTGTCTGGTGATTCGTGTACTTATTGGTATATATGACCGCTGAAATTCCCGATACTTTTTATGCAAATGTTCAGGTTTAGTATTATATTGTTTCCATACTGAAGCCTCATTCCTAAGTCGTAGATTCTCTACATGTGTTTTATGTGTTTCTCCGTTCACTTGATTTTTAATCAAACATGAAACGGGACGTATAAACTGTATTATTCGATAATTAGGATCCCATCGTAGCGATAATTTATTAGTCGAAGCATTGGAAGGATTTCTGAAGTAAACAGGGTCTCCTGTTTTTAAATTGATTGGTTTTGTTTTTTATCATAATATTGGCGATTCTTTTCATGACCTAACACCAAGTGGTGTCGAACGTGATGAAATGTTTGATTCATGTTTACCAACATGGTGGATAAATAGTCTTCTCCATAATAACGACATTTTGGTGTTAATATGGTTTCCATTGGCATAACTGGTTCTCTGCCATATAATACAAAAAATGGTGACAAACGAGTAGTTTCATGTTCTGCTGTGCGATATGCAGCCAATAGTGATGGAATTTTCTTGTCCCAATCACGTTGAGATACATCAACTGTTTTTGCTAGAAAATCATTCTGAACTCGATGGTAACGCTCTACTTTAGCATTGGCTTGAGGGTGGTATACAGATGTTCGGATATGCTTGATATTGCAGAACATATTCAATTGATTGATCACCTCATTGCAAAATTCTGATCCATTATCACTGACAATGACACGGGGACAGGAATGACGGGGAATAATATCTTCAATTAAAATTCTACATATTTGATCTGCAGACTTGTCTGGTACTGGGAAGGATTCGGGAAATCCGGAAAAATGATCAACAATATTTATTATGAACTTATTTTCAGCTTAACTCAAAGGGAATGGACCGCAACAATCAATTTAAATAATCTCAAAGGGATAATGAGGGATTTGCATGTCTTGCAGAGGTGGTTTTTGTTTGTGGAGTTTTCTCATATTACATTGGACGCACTTTGTGACATACTGAACTACATCCTTATACATGTCGGGCCAGAAATATCGTGATCGTATTTTTGTATATGTTTTATCAATTCCAAAGTGTCCACCTAAGTATCCGTCATGGGATTCCTTCATTAATAATGGTCTGAAAAGTGATGGAACGCACAACTGCATGCCGGGATGTTTGTTACAATGGTCGGGGTCTGATATGTGATACAATAATTCATCATGCATTACAAATGATTTCACTTCTTTTGTTGGTCGTAAGTTGCATTCTTTACTTTTATCATTAAGTATTGTAATTATGGCTGCAAAATATTTGTCTTCTCTTTGTAAATATATAAGATTGTTCGAGCTTCTGATAATTTCTTCACAGTTATCCTCAATATCTTTATTTTCTGGGCATGCCTCTATTATACTACTCAATTGTGCCCCTGCGTAAGTATCAGAATCAATGAGGTTTACTTCAGTTTCTTCTGTCGGCAATCTTGATAGAGCGTCTGCAACAATATTCTTTGAACCTGGAATATATTCGACATTACATTTATATTCGTCCAGCATGATAGCCCATCGTTGTATGCGTGGGTTCCTCATTTCAGATGTAAAAAGATGTTGCAACGGCTTATGATCACAATATACGGTGAATTTAGCTCCATACAAATATGGTCGAAACTTCTGACAAGAGTACACAATGGCATAAGCCTCCTTCTCGATTATCGGCCAGTTCATCTGTGAGTTAGATAGCTGATGTGACAGAAACTGAATCACCCTTTCTTGTCCATTATCTGTTTCTTGTACTAATGCACTGCCTATTCCAACATCTGAAGCGTCCGTGTATAATTTGAATGGCTTGTTCATGTCTGGGTAATTTAGTACTGGTGATTCTGCGAGAGCTAATTTCAATTGGTCAAACGCTTTTTGACACTGACGTGACCATTCAAAGCGTGCATGTTTCCGTGTTAAGGATGTTAATGGTTTACTAATTTCCGCAAATTTTGATATGAATCTTCTGTAATAACTGGCTAATCCGATAAATGACCGAATGTCTTTTACTGTTCTTGGAGTTTGTAACTTATTCAGTGCTATAACTTTGTTAGGATCCGGTTTAATACTACTGGGTGACACTACGTGTCCTAAATAATTAATTTCCGGGCGTAAAAATTCACACTTTGACTGCTTTAATTTCAACCTGGCCTTTTTGAGTCGTTCAAATACAATTTTCAAGTGCTCCAAATGTTCCTCGAATGATCTTGAGAATATTATGATATCGTCCATATAAGCAATACAAAATTTATACTGTATTCCGTGTAGTACAGTATTCATCAGTTCTGAAAACACCGATGGTGCGCAAGCAAGTCCGAACGGCATATAATTCCACTCAAAACTCCCTAAGAAACAAGTAAATGCTGTCTTTGGAATTGAATCCTTGTGTACGGGAATCTGCCAATATCCTGATTTTAAATCTAGTAAAGTGAAATACTTTGATCCTCCGAGAGATGCTAATATATCATCGACCCTGGGCAATGGATACCCACTCTTCTTTGTGACCCTGTTCAGTTTCCTATAATCAACACATAATCTGAGTGATTCATCTTTCTTTGACACTAATAAAATTGGTGATGCCCAGGGTGATTGGGATGGCTTAATTAGATTAGCCTTCAATAATTCGTTCAAATGTTCCTCTACAAATTGTCGCTGGCTATACGGTAATCGGTACGGTTGTTGTTTGATGGGTTTGGCGTTATCTTCAGTCTCTATTTTAATTTCCATTAGGTCAGTTTTTCCCAAATCCATGTTTGATTTAGCAAATATATCTATATTTTGTTCTAACAATTGAACAATTTTCTCTTTCTGTGTAGCAGTCAAAGGATTCATATTTACTTCCTGTCTTTCATCTGTTTTACATTCGCTGCCCTTCTTCACCTCTGCTACATTGAAATTTTGCGTTGGTTCTCCATAACCAATTACTTGATTAGCTGGTAAACTCAGTCGGCGAGTGGAATAATTAACAAAAGAAACGGACACACAATTATTCGTGATACTTGTCACTGTTTGCTTCACTTGTAGCAATGGCTCCATATTGAACGGATATAACTTATGATCCGGTGTTATCACAAGTTCATTACACCTATTATCCCAATTTTCGATATATGCGTCAAATATAGTTGTACAAGTCCTAGGATCAATATTTACAGAATTTTTTAGTCTTATCAAGTGCTTATTTGGTGCATTTAGAGCCGACTTTGACACTAACGGTATTGTACTACCTAGTATTTTTAACGTGTATGTTTCAAAGTCCAGTCGTACATTAAATTGGCGGAAGAAATCTGATCCTAGAATGCAATCATACTTCAAGTTCTCTACCACTCTAAAATCATATTCACTATTAAATTTAGCAAGACAGATGGGTAATTTAATAGTTCCAGCGTTTTTTAATCTTGTTCCGGTAATACTAGTTAAGCGTACGGCATCGTCGAGAATTATTTTATCCAGTTGATTTAATTTCATCACAATTTCTTTTGATATTATTGTTACGTCACACCCAGTATCAATCAATATGTAAATTCGCTTGCCTCCTACATTTGCATAACACATTGGTGTATTATTATTTATATTAATATTACCAACCAAATGTTCACTGGGTTTAGAAGTCTGAACCACATACTGACCAGTTTCAATAGCGGTTTTCTTTAGTTTTCCGACTGATTTCTTGCTGGCATCAGACGAGCCCTGCAATGTAGTCTAGTGTGACCGATTCTACCACAATGTTGGCATATTGGTTGTCCGTCTGGGGTCCATGAATATTTTTGTGCAGCCTGGAAACTTCGAGGCATTGTTCTTTGCTGATTTGGTTGTTGGTTCCAGTATCTATTAATCAGTGGTGGTGGTGGTCCACGCTGCGGATATTGCTGTAAGTTATGTCTATGTGGCCTGATATCCTCGGGTCTAGTATTTATATTCTTTACCTGTCTGCTTAGTTCGATTACGCACTATGTTAGCTTCTGAATATCCTTACTCATTTCCGATTGTTCACCTTGAACTGCTCCAATTTCCATGGGTTCTGCAACTTGTTTACCTCTAAATAGAGTAAATGTTCGCTCGTTTCTCTGTGCTTCAATTGCAAATTCAGTAGCCTGTTGTAAAGAATCGAAATTTTGTCTTATCAATGCTCGTGCAATGCTATTGTCTAATATCCCACGCTCAAACACTTCAATTAAAGATTGTTGTGACTCTGATGAATCAATGTCGTCGAATGCTTCTAGACCTAATTCCAATAATCTATCTGAGTAATTAGGAATTAATTCACCCTTTTGTTGTCTACAATGTCGTAGTTTTTCTCGTGCACACGTATTACTTGTATAATCACTATACCTATCCCTGAGGGCTGTACGGAGTGATGACCATGTTATATTTTCATTATCTGCTATTAATCTTCGCGCAAATCTTCCTGCCGATCCTCCTAGGGTTTTTATAGCTATATCTAGCATTTGATTATTAGGTGCAGTTAAAGCTTGACTATCCATGTCAGTTGCCCACTGATAAAATCGACTAGGATTTTCTCCAGAAAATTGATGGATATTCTTTACTATATTCGCTGTTGTAATTTCATTAGCAATTATGCCTACCGCTGTAATAAATCTCTCATCCATTTTTACTTTACCTTAATTATGCTTCTGGAAAAAGGCAAGGTTTAAGGAAAATTAAGATACCACTCACCTCACAATTTTGAGCCACCGGTGGAAGTGAACGAGTTTCGACTATGCCGAGAAGATAAACACAATTAAAGATCCGGGTCACGGCACCAAATGTAACGATGGTGATAATAATAATATGTTGTTATGTTGATCTTCGTTTGGCTGATCGTGAAGTCTTGATAGTTCCTCTTGATGTTGTGTTCCGCGATAACAAATAATGATCACCCAGTCGAAATTGAATTGTATATTTTCAGCAATCAGTCAATCTACGTTAAAGTTATTCTTAAATCTAATGAATTAATTACGGCTTGCCTGAGTGAGTGGTGAGTCTTATCTCGCACGTCGACAGTCCAACCAAACCAACTGACCCACCAACAAGCACAGCCAAAGTACCCCCTTATTCTCATTAAACCCCGGGTTATATACCTACGAACACACGTCGTTGGCACCATATTTCGCAAGCAATTGCCAGCTGGCCAAACTGCTCGAACTACACAACCGGGACACAAGCTATTTCTAAACGCCATTTGACAGTACACAGGCGTGTTGCCTCGAGATGATCAGCCAAGTCAAACGTACAAAAAAGGGTCATTAATCACTGTCACACATACTCCGCTAGAGCCAAACATACCAGGCACCGTGTAATACGGGCGTCGCTCTAACACAGAGAGAAAGAAAACTGAGTAAACTGACAGATAGAAAACTGGTCTGATTATAACTTTGTTATAATACTACGAGCATTCATCCATTCATAAAAACTCATTCCTACTTCGAACATTAATTCATTCATACAAACCCACATTCATGCTACGAACATTCATACATCCATACATACATACATTCATGCATTCATTAATATTCACGTTCATGCTACAGACATTCATTCACACAGATATTCGTTCATCAATACCAATACAGTGAACATTCGCTCTACAAAGCTCATATAAACATGAAATCATTTTGAAAACTTCCAGATTCAACTGAACGCATACTACAAATGCAGTATGCGTTCACACACAGGTAGTAGCGTGATTCACACACACGCATGATTCACATGTTTCATTCCGCCATATCATATGGTGGTCCCGCGCATGTGTCGCGTGACTCGGCGGCCAGAGTTGGCGCTATTTACACCACTGGGAGATCGTGTTTCACCTTCGGAACTGCTTGTCGCCTAGCAACACTTGATACTGAAATAACACACAGATTCTGCACTCGCTATCTGTGCAACGTATCTATATTGAATGGTGTGACCCGGCGAGTGAGTCATTCTAGCGTGAGTAATGCTGTCACGCTGCAGCGTGCAGACGTATCGCATGCCTACATATTTTTGTTTGTGCTAAAGCCTCCATTCATACATTATTTCGTTCTACTACACTCATACACACATTCATTCATACTATCTTCGTACAACATCCGTTTCTTCACACTTCTTCACACAACATTCATTCATCCATTCTTTATCACTATGATAATCATTCCTACATTCATTCACGCTATGACATTCATTTATATATTCTTCTTGATCTAACATTTGTTCCTACGCACATGCCCGTTACAACGTGTTGTTAAGTAGATTTTTTGAGAGTTTGAGTTTGAATGTGTAATAATTTCCTTGTGTTATTAACAGTTTGATTTCCGTAGGTAATGTATTGAAACACCTTGGTGCAAACTGGAAGATGCTGTTTTTGAATAGTTCTGTCCTGAAGGGGGGCACGTGTATGTCTGTTGTGTTAGCTCTGGTGTTCCTGCCGTGTTCCACAAAAGTGAAGAGTGATCGTGAATTAAACGTTTTGTATAATAGCAGTATTGAGTAGAATTTGTGTATGTTGCTTACATCCATGATATGTTTCTCTGTATAAATATTTCTAACTGAATCAAATTTATTTAGAAAGTATATACACCTAAAGAATTTGTTATGTGCTATGGCCAGTGGTTTGGTGAGCGATGGCCAGGTACTGGCCCACAGCGATATGCAGTATGTAAGGTGGGGATAGAACAGCGAGTAGTAAAGCATATGCATAATGTCTATTGTCAGATTATGTCGGATGCGGTACATTATGCCTGTAATTTTAGATAACTTTGTACATACATGGCTGATCTGATGCTTCCAGTTCAAGTTTTCATCAATGTATAGGCCCAAAAACTTGGTGTTCGTGGCAATATCTATTGCTTGATCGTTTATTGTTATCGGAGGTAAACTGGTCTCAATTGATCTGTTTTTGAAAAGTATACATTTAGTTTTGTTCATGTTTAGTTTCAGTTTGTTTACCTCGGTCCATTCGTGAATTAATCCAAGTTCTCTTTCAAGGGTAGAACGTAACGACTCTATGCTTTTCTGTTTTGCCAGTAAAGTGATATCATCGGCGTACACTGTATAGTGAAATTCGGAGCTGACGTTCGTAATGTCATTGATGTAGATTGTAAATAGTATAGGTCCCAGTATAGACCACTGTGTAACCCCTCTTCTTATTTGTTCAACAGATGATGTTTGATCATTACAGCAGACGTATTGCTGGCGGTTCTTGAGATAACTCTTGAACAAGTTGAGACATGAGCCTCTCAGTCCCATATGTTCCAGCTTGCAAAATAGAATATCATGATTAAGGGTATCGAACGCTTTTGATAGGTCAATGAATATGCCAGCTACTAGTTCTTTTTCTTCTAGACCTTTGTAGGCTGCATTCACAAAATCTAGTACAGCTAGTTCTGTAGATCGATTTTTCCTAAATCCAAATTGTGCTTTTGTTAGTATGTCGTATTTTTCCAGATATGAAGTCAGTCTATAGCATATGACTTTCTCGAAAATTTTACTCAAGGCAGGTAAAATTGAGATGGGTCTGTAATTTAAAATGCTTGCTTCGTCCCCCGATTTGTGTATTGGCAATACTTTGGCAATACTTCGACGTGTATTCGTAGGTATATAACCCGGGGTTTAATGAGAATAATACTTTGGCTGTGCTTGTTGGTGGGTCAGTTAGTTTGGCTTGGACTAGCGACTTGCGATGTAGGACTCACCATTATTAAGTCGTCATTAGAGCATTAGGTTCAGGACTTTATTAAGTGTCGATTTGACTGGCTGCCCTGAATACACAATTCAACTTCGACTGGGTGACTATTACTTGTTATCGCGGACCACAACATCAAGAGGAACTATCAAGACATCACGATCAGCCGAACGAAGATCAACATCACAACATATTATTATCAATACCGTTACAGTGCGCTATATCAAATACATGTTGTTTTGTTGTTGTTGTTGTTGTATCACACATCAGACCCCGACCATTGTAACAAACATCCCGGCATGAAGTTGTACATTCCATCACTTTTCAGACCATTATTAATAAAAGAAACACATGACGGATACTTCGGTGGACACTTTGGAATTGATAAAACATATAAATAAATTCGATCACGATATTTCTGGCCCGACATGTATAAGGATGTAGTTCAGTACGTCACAAAGTGCGTTCAATGTAATATGAGAAAACTCCACAAACAAAAGCCAATTCTACAATACATGCAAATCCCTCATTATCCCTTTGAAATTATTCCCATTGATTGCTGCGGTCCATTCCCTTTGAGTTATGCTGAAAATAAATAAATTTGTATTTAAATAATAAATATTGAGTTATGCTGAAAATAAGTTTCGTAAATAATAAATATTTTTGATCATTTTTCCGGATTCCCCGAATCGTTCCCAGTACCAGACAAGTCTGCAGATCAAATATCTAGAATTTTAATTGAAGATATTATTCCCCGTCATTCCTGTCCTCGTGTGATAATGGATCAGAATTTTGCAATGAAGTGATCAATCAATTGAATATGTTCTGCAATATCAAGCATACCAAACATATAGCTATACATAAACATACCATTCGCGCTGCCCAGCGCTGCAGTTTTGGCGAGGCGCGTGCTGTATATCGCAGCTCGCATCAATCAGGCCCGTCCTATGTCGGCGTAGTTACGAAGTCAGCTCAACCTCCACAGTCTTTCGACTCGTTTCTGGAAAAGCTGACTGTTAGAGATTTTCTGAAGCTGGCTGGACGAATCGGTCTCAAGCTGGTCGTACCTGAGGCTGACAGCCGTCAAACAGAATCCACACCGGTTGATCGGCGGCCTGAGGAGACTGCCGTGTCGCGGTCGCCAACGGCCGCACCTCAGCGGGCCCATGCGTCCGCGACCCAGCGGCCCCAGACGGCCGCATCCCAGCGGCCGCTCCCCAGCAGCCTGAAA
Source organism: Sacculina carcini (assembly GCA_916048095.2). Taxonomy (NCBI): domain Eukaryota; kingdom Metazoa; phylum Arthropoda; class Thecostraca; family Sacculinidae; genus Sacculina; species Sacculina carcini. Next base: position 3,451,357 of record OU696584.1, read on the forward strand.
AGGCTGCTGAGCGGAGACCTCAGCGGGTCACCGATCCGTGCTGGCAAATCGGCAGCGATGCCGGTTAGTCAGGGCAGCAAAAAACCGGCCGCTCAGCAGGCTTCCAAGCCAGCAGAGCGGTCGTCTCCGAGCCGGAGGAAATCCGGAGACTGGACGGTGTTCAGCACAAGAGCCGCCGTTCGGTCAAGTCAGCCTCGCCGAGGAGTGACCGGTGATCATCTCCCGGTCACAAAGCGAGCGCGGTCCATGCATCTCCGCGCTCGGCGGTTGCTAGCGCACCGCATTCCGCACACGACGGAGCGACTCCCACCACTGCCATGGAGGTGGAGAGTTCCTCTAAGCGGAAGCTCTCGGCCTCTCCAAGTGGGTCCCCACCTGACGCGGAGAGGACGATCGGCCAAGCGATGCGATTAGGTACCTGTGCTACCTTGTTTTTAGTGTATATGTGCCTTTTTAACGGGAGTATCTATTTGTATTTTATTCTACTATATTTATTCTTATGTCCATTTTACAATGGAATATTAGAGGTGTCAGACCGTTGAGAACAGTCTGTATGGGAGTGATCACTTCCCTATATGGATCTGTCTCAATGAGGTACCTAGGTTGGGAACACGACCACCGAGATGGAATTTCAAACGAGCTGATTGGGTCCGCTATGATTGCTTGACACTGGAAGCCATGGGCAACCCCACACTTCGATCCAGCGTCGAAGATTTTACTGAGGCCATTGTCACCTGTGCCAAACAGAGCATTCCGCGTACGGCATCGCGTCCCCGGCGGCGTCCTGTTCCCTGGTGGACATACCCGTGTTCTGCGGCGTTCCGAGAGCGACGTCGTTGCTGTGGTCGCTTCCGGCGCAACAGCACGGTGGCAAACATGCTTTGTTTTCGCCACTCTCGCGCACAAGCTCGATGGACCTTTCGCGAGGCGAAGCGGGCCTCGTGGGTGTCCTATGTGTCCAGCATTAATCGGCATTGTCCTATATCCACCATATGGGACCGTATAAAGCGCATCTCTGGGAAGTACCGTCCCACTCCACTGCCTTCTCTGAAGATCAGTGGCGTAGACGTGATAGATCCGGAGCATGTTGCTGACGAAATTGGCCGATATTTAGCGGAGCGCTGTCGTGCAAACGTGACCCTGATTTTGAGGCGATCAAACAGCAGTGCGAAAGATCACCCGTTGATTTCTCCACCAGCTGTCAGCTGCCAATCAACAGCGATTTTTCTTCATCTGAGCTGAGAACAGCCTTGCGATCGCTTCGCGATGTGGCTGAAGGCCCTGATGAGGTGCACAACCTCATGCTGAAACGTCTGTCGCCCACAGTGCTGTCCACCTTGCTGCAGGTTTTCAATGATCTGTGGAATGGTGGGCAGTTTCCGACCTCCTGGCGACGGGCAATCGTGATACCCATCATGAAACAGGGCAAATCGGGCGATCACCCGTATGACTATCGCCCGATATCGCTTACCTCCAGTCTCTGCAAACTGTTTGAGAAAATGGTTTGCAGACGGCTGGTATGGTTTCTGGAACGCGGTCGGCTGTTCAATGATGTTCAGTGCGGATTTCGCCAGGGTCGCTCAACGTTAGACCACTTGGTCACCATTGACTCTCGCGTACGTGAAAGTTTTACGCGAGGTCACCACGTCGGGGCGATATTCTTTGACATCGAAAAGGCATATGACACCACATGGCGACATGGTATTCTTCGCAAACTGCATCGCTGTGGTGTCAGAGGCAACATGGGGAGGCTCGTACACAATTTCTTTTTGCACCGCACATTCTGTGTGCGTGTGGGGAACTCCCTGTGTCGTTCGTTCGATCAGGCAGAAGGCGTTCCACAGGGTAGTGTGCTCAGCGTGGCCCTTTTAGCCATAATGATCAACGACATTGACAATCATTTGCCTCCCTCGATTGGACGGTCTCTATTTGTGGATGACTTCGCCATATGGTGTTCTTCCCGCAGCACTGTTGCTGTCCAGCGTCAACTGCAGCTGGCGGTGAATAAAATAGAGACTTGGGAAACGCGTAACGGCTTCCGCTTCTCGACGTCCAAAACGGTCGGTGTACACTTCTGCCGCCGTCGAGGTGCCTGCCCTGACATGGAAGTGGAATTGTACGGCAGTGCTGTCTCATTCCGACGCACGGTTCGGTTTTAGGGGTCACGTTGGACTCGCGCTTGACCTACACCGACCATTTTTCACAGCTGAGTACCACATGTCTAAAGGCACTGAATGTGCTGAAGACTGTTTCTCGCATGTGGTATGGAGCAGATCGACAGTCCCTTCTCCTTCTGTACCGCTCGTTAGTCAGGTCGCGTCTACGCAAGCATCGTATATGATCTGGCTTCGGAGTCAGCAAAAAGCCGGTTGAATGTCGTACACCACGCAGAGATACGCATTGCCACCGGCGCTTCGCACGTCGCCAATCGTCAGTCTCCTTGTGGAGGCTGATGAGACTCCGCTGGCGCTCCGTCGTCAAGAGCTGGGCATGCGCTATTCTTGCAAGCTGGCAAGCACCCATGAAAACCCCGCGTATGACGTGGTATTTTCCCAGCATGTGCCTGAGCAGCACTTTCCAGGACCTCAGTGTTCTGTGCTGTTTTGCAGCAAATGAGGACACTGCTGGAGTCATGCGGGATGGGTGCTAACGACGTCCTCAGACAAGAATACACGGCGGAGTCACCCTGGGAATTGGTCACACCCGAGGTTGACGTCTCGCTAGCAGCTCTGCCGAAACACCGTACAGTGCCCAGTGTGCTTTGCTCAAACACACTGGAGCGAATTCTTTCTTATGGGTGGTATACTGCCGTGTACACTGATGGATCTAAGTCGGCCAGTGGTGTGGGTTGTGCGTTTGTAAGTGGAGGTACGTGCCGCTCGAGCACGCTGCCACCGAGCGCCTCCATTTACACGGCTGAACTTCACGCTATCCTGCTGGCCCTGGTTTTTATTCGCTCATCTTCTTTTTCATTGTTTTTAGTTTCATCTGACTCTCTTAGTGCTTTAACTTCATTATCGTCTTTCTCCTGACATCCTCTTGTACAGATGATTTTTATCTCTCTTGACATCATCCATCACTAGGGCAAGCGTGTAAAGTTCTGCTGGATTCCGGGCCATAATGGTATTTTGGGCAACGAGCGAGCTGACAGAGCCGCAAAAAGAGCTGCTGAACGAGACTTTTATTCATTTTTTTTAACTTTCCCATTCCGTATTCGGGCTTTTATCCTATTATACATCGTTTTATCCGTTCTCGCTGGCAGCTCTCCTGGGACGAATGTGGTACTAACAAACTAAAAGCAGTGAAGCCCGAAATCGGACATTTGATGTGCTCTTATCGCCGGAAGAGGTCCGAGGAGTTGGCGCTCTGTCGTCTGCGTGTGGGTCACACGTACGACACGCATCGCCATCTTCTACTCGGACAACCTGAACCCACGTGCAGCGCATGTAATGCCCGTCTCTCCGTGCAACACATCCTGATGGAATGTCCATCATTCTCAGAGGCGCGTCAACGTTGTCTTGGATCCGTTCGGACTATTGACGAGGTTTTGGGACATGAGCAATCGGCGGTCATTGAGGGCCGAATTTTTTAATTTTTACGGCTTTTGCCTTTTAAAACTATTTATAGATTTTTTATTCTTCTGACTTTCATATTCATATCATTCACCCTCACTCTTATTTATTTCATCGCTCTATTACGTTCATTAACATAGTTTTAGTTTAATTTAGTTAACAACAGGCTGGGGGGTGCCATATGGTCCTAGAGGCCGGTGCACCCCAAAAACTCAATAAACAAACAAACAAAGCCTGAAATAGGACGTGCAGTGATCGCCGGAAGAGATTTGAGGAGGTGGCGTTGTGCCGACTTCGCGTCGGTCAGACATACAGCGCCCATCACCACCTACTGCTTGGACGACCACAGCCTGTGTGCGGTGCATGTAACGCACCTCTCCGTGCGACACGTCTTGATGGAATGTCCTAATCACGAATTGAGCCGTCGCCGATTGTTTGGTCGAAATTATTATATGGACGAGATTTTTGGACAGAACGCCGATGTCATTTTTGATTGTCGGCTGTTTGCTCTCATTGAATTATTGCGGTTTAGCGTTATTTTTGCACCAAATCAATCATGAGGTATGACTTCGATTTTTACGATCAATGTCAATCAATTTATTTACCATTCATTTACATTGACTCAATCATACATGAGATTTGTGTATTTTTTCATTTAATTTCGTGTCTCATCGTTTTTCATTGACTGGGAGCGCCATATGGCCTCACAGGCCGGTGCGCCCCTTAAACCAATTAACATCATCATCATCAGCAAGTTAATCACATGGACGAACTTCGCCGATCATGTCAGGACGCAACTATCGCTATATCGATGTACACCACATTGTTCAACTGGCATATATTCATCACAGATGCTGCACGGCAGTGTGAGATTCTGCTCTCAATCTGCCAGTGGCGGTAGACAAACCAAAGCGGTGGAATCCTAGACAGCGGGTGGATGTACAAACGCGACGAAACACTGCTGCCTACAAGGTCAAGTTAGCCACACGTACGCCGACGTTTCGAACAGGTGATACGGTGTACATCCGTCGGTCTGGATTAGTACCCAAAGGTCAGTCCCAATTTCGTGGGCCATTTATCGTGATCAGTCAGAGATGGCCGGCAGCTTACCAGCTCTCGGACGGGTCGGTGTGAAATGCAGCACACCTGGCCGCATTCGCGTTCCGTGTCGAAAATCAGCTCCTGGTGACGACGTCGGTGTGCCAGATATTCGGCAAGTAGAACCTGTGCCTGATGGTGTCGTGGCTGCGCCTACCGCAGACGAACAGCAGGACACGGGCGATGAACAGCTGGTGACGATCGGCGTGATGATCAGCAATCGTCGGACAAGACGTGGAAGTGAGCGTGGGCGTTCCATGTGCCGATCATGCCGACATAGAAGCTCCACGGCAGGAGGCTGAGTCTAATCTGGTGGATCTACCGTTGTCGTATATATTTTGTGCAACGTCGTTTTGTTTATGAGCAGGGGTATGTAGTGTTGTCACATTGTTACGTGTGGTGGCGCCAAAACAGACACTTTGGTGGGCGGAGCTTGTTTGGATGGTTGTGCAAGCGTACTAGTGAATTGGAATGAGTTCAAAACCAAATGTGTTTGGTTGAGTCAGCGTTGTGTGTTCAATCATTGTGTTTGTTCTGTATGGTGTTAATATATGCTGTAAGGTTATTATTCGGCCACATACGGCACAGTATGTTATATTTTTGCATATACAGCCCCGTATGATTAATTAATACATCGGCGTTCGAATGTTCGAATGCAGGTGGTTCGATTCCTGTTCCGGGAGTATTTCATGAACTCTCCAGTATTTTCCATTTTCAGTGTTCTAATACGGTAAAGCGTTTACCGTTCATGCGGTTTTACTTTATGTTTTGTTGTTGGCTGCAGTTTGTAACGGCGGTGAGCTGGTGTTTGGCGCTGTTTTAGAGACGAAATCGCCTGTTACCGATGAAGCCAGCGAGGTCAGCTCGATGGGTGACCAAAGCGGCGCACAAGTCGATATTTCCAGTGCTTTTAATGAGGACAACGGCTGCTGATATTCTGAGATGAAATATATCAGTGTTAGTATCAATTGTGTGTGATTGATGGTAACAAACTAGAATTAGCCTGTTGGAGAAGTTTACATAATATACCAGTGAGACCTCTCGGCAGGCATGGGCGATAGAAGCTCTGGCGGAAGAAGTCCAAAACAAATTTGAAAACGACAATCTCGGAAAAGTACGGAATGAAAAACTGAAGCGCTTGTAATAAAACATGGATGTCTGACGTATCGCGAACATATTCATGACGTGAAGTTAATGTTGGTACATGTATTGTTGACTTTGAGTTGAGCGCTATATTTGAATGTAACGGAAGTGTGAAGTGATTTATAGAAAATAGTAGTAATGAGGTGTCCATGGTTGATTGTGTTGAACTGTCAACTGATAATTGTGTGTTTGTATAATTTCTTTGACATTCCATTAGTAATATAAATAAAAGCGTTTACGGGCTGAACTATCTTTTAAGCTAAGCTTCTAAGCTAGCGAGCTTGATTTTACGAGCAATTTTGTTGGGTTGGCTCCTGTTGCAGTAGTTCCGTGGTTAAATATAAGCACAACATAATCCTCACACGATTTCACCAACACAAGCGACATGTTGCCCATATGGGCTATGATCAAACCCGTGGCGATCAATCTGGCAGAATCGCCAATCGTCAGCCTCCTTGTTGAGGCTGATGAGGATCCGCTGGCGCTCCGTCGTCAAGAGCTGGGCATGCGTTATTATTGCAAGCTGGCAAGCACCCATGAAAACCCCGCGTATGACGTGGTATTTTCCCAGCATGTGCCTGAGCAGCAGCAGCTTCCAGGACCTCAGTGCTCTGCGCTGTTTTGCAGCAAAATGAAGGCACTGCTGGAGTCATGCGGGATGGGTGCTAACGACGTCCTCAGACAAGAATACTCGGCGGATTCACCCTGGGAATTGGTCACACCCGAGGTCGACGTCTCGCTATCAGATCTGCCGAAACACCGTACAGTGCCCAGTGTGCTTCTCTCAAACGCACTGGAGCGAATTCATTCTTACGGACGGTATACTGCCGTGTACACTGATGGGTCTAAGTGGGCCAGTGGTGTGGGTTGTGCGTTTGTAAGTGGAGGTACGTGCCGCTCGAGCACGCTGCCACCGAGCGCTTCCATTTACACGGCTGAACTGTACGCTATCCTGCTGACCCTGGTTTTTATTCGCTCATCTTCATTTTCATTGTTTTTAGTTCTATCCGACTCCCTTAGTGCTTTAACTTCATTATCGTCTTTCTCCTTACATCCTCTTATACAGAGGATTTTTATCTCTTGATATCATCCACCACCAGGGCAAGCGTGTAAAGTTCTGCTGGATTCCGGCCCATATTGGTATTTTGGGTAACGAGCGAGCTGACAGAGCCGCAAAAAGAGCTGCTAAGCTTTCCCATTCCGTATTCGGACTTTTATCCTATTATACATCGTTTTATCCGTTCTCGCTGGCAGCTCTCCTGGGACGAATGTGGTTCTAACAAATCAAAAGCAGTGAAGCCCGAAATCGGACATTGGATGTGCTCTTGTCGCCGGAAGAGGTCCGAGGAAGTGGCGCTCTGTCGTCTACGTGTGGGTCACAGGTACGACACGCATCGCCATCTTCTACTCGGACAACCTGAACCCACGTGCAGCGCATGTAATGCACGTCTCTCCGTGCAACACATCCTGGTGGGATGCCCATCATTCTCAGAGGCGCGTCAATGTTTTCTTGGATCCGTTCGGACTATTCACGATGTTCTCGGACAGGAGCAATCGGCGGTCATTGAGGGTCGCATTTTTGAATTTTTACGGCTTTTGCCTTTTACAACTATTTATTGATTTTTATTCGTCTGACTTTCATATTCATATCACTCACCCTCACGCTTATTTATTTCATCGCTCCATTACCTTCATATGCATAGTTTTAGTTTAATTTAGCTATTAACAGACTGGGGGGTGCCATATGGTCCTAGAGTCCGGTGCACCCCAAAAACTCAATAATCAATCAATCAATCAATGAAAGGCGGGGCAATGCGGATCGATCTGCGTGATAACCCGGTGCCGTACAACGTGACGGCTCCCCGCTCCGTACCGTTCTGTCATCGCGCCCAGGCACAACAGCAGTTGGAGCAACTTCACCGGCAGGGCGTCATCGAGCCTGTCTCCCACCCAACGGACTGGTGCTCACCCATCGTCGTTGTCGGCGAGCGCAAGGCAGACGGCACGCCAAACGGCTGCCGACTCACGGTAGACTTCACACGCCTCAACCGCTTCGTTCGCCGGCCTACGCGTCCGGTTCTCTCGCCTGTGGAGGTTGTGAGCAGTATGGGTCTCGGCAATCGGTGGTTCACCCAGGTGGATGCATTACAAGGGTACTTTCAGGTGCCCTTGCGGCGCGAGGACCGAGACCTCACCACCTTCATCACCCCGTGGGGCCGATTCAGGTTCTGTCGCGCGCCGATGGGCCTGGTCTCCAGCGGCGGCGAATTCAACCGACGCGGCGACGTCGCCTTGGCTGTCCTACCCGACTACTGCAAGATCGTGGACGACGTGCTGGTCTATACCGCCAGCTACGAAGAGCATCTGCAGCGAGTCTGGCAGCTGATACAACGCTGCGACGACGCCGGCGTCACATTGAACCGTCAAAAATTTATTTTCGCTGCCACGTCCGCCAATTTTTGTGGATTCTACGTCAACGCCTCTGGGTTCACCGTCGACCACAAGAAAATTCGAGCCACAACGAGCCACATCGGAAACATTCGATCCTGCGCCGACTCCCGTTTGATGACACGTTTGAACCGCGAACGACACGACCACAATCCCTCGCCAGGTGTGGGCCGCCGCAATTAAAACATCCGCTGAACGGCTTCTTCTCCTCGACTCGCACGCTCCTCGAGACCATCGCCGCTCCTCCGCTCTCCTCTTCCAACAACACTCGAGCTCGTTCAATGACATCATTTAGACCGACCGTTTAATGTTCGCCATAGTTCTCAGCTCCTTGGACACATCTCGAGGCATCCCCGTCACAAAGGCATTTTTCAATACCTCGTCATGCTCCATGTCGGCCAGCTTCGCTAGCTTTCTGAGAGTGGACATATATACGTCTGCACACTCTCCGATCCACTTGCAACATGCGAATCTCTCGTAGGCCGAAAATCTGTTAATGGAGAATGACTCAAGGAGCTTCTGTTTTATCTTGTCTTACACATTCTTCTTCTCTTCGCTCATCTCATTAAATACATCATATGCCTTTCCGTCGAGAAAAAGCGGCAACACATTCGCCAGGTCGCTGATCTTCTGTAGTTTGGCGACTTTCTCGAACTTATCAATCCACTGCACCACGTCTTGTCCTCCATCGAACTGCCGCATGACATCATTTAGCTTCAGGTTCGCCATGACGATAATGGGGAGCCGAAATAGCTTGAAGTATGTATTGTATAAAGATGCAGTGGTGATATGATGAAAATAACACACACCCAAGGGAAGAACAACAACGCTAATTCCGTCTCAGAGAACAACACGCGAATACAACACACACACAGCGCGCAAATACTGTCGACTCCTGCACCGCACTGCCGCTCGTCTCATCTCGTACCCGTCTCTTCTCGCCTGCAAGATGACACCGCTGCAGCACTTGCACCACTCCGCACAGACACGCATACACACATACGCACATACACTGCTGAATCAACATTGCTATACATAGCGTCAATCTACCAACGCCGCTCTGACGCAACACACACACACACTCATCACATATACAACACCACAATATATTTTCTCTCTTTCCATTATATGCTCTATTACATTACATTATTCATATATGTATGTGTACGCATGTGTATGTGTGTATATATATATATATATATATATATATATATATATATATATATATATATATATATATATATATATGCGTGTGTATGTGTTCTTGTGCATGTGTTTGTGTATATGTGTTTGTGTGTATGTATGTGTTCAATTTTGCAAGCACCCATGTACTTTCTGTCGATTTGTGCTCCATATTTTTGTCCCCATACCGCTCTGTGTCTACATTTTATTACTCAGCTCCTGCTCGCGCCTTTGTCCTCGAAAGTGCGTATAACAAAGTTATAATCAGACCAGTTTTCTATCTGTCAGTTTACTCAGTTTTCTTTCTCAGTTTACGTTAGCGTTCTTTCGCGGCTTGCTTGTGCAGCTGTCGTTAGGCTAATTTATGTGTTAGAGCGACGCCCGTATTACACGGTGCCTGGTATGTTTGGCTCTAGCGGAGTATGTGTGACAGTGATTAATGACCCTTTTTGTACGTTTGACTTGGCTGATCATCTCGAGGCAACACGCCTGTGTACTGTCAAATCGCGTTTAGAAATAGCTTGTGTCCCGGTTGTGTAGTTCGAGCAGTTTGGCCAGCTTACAATTGCTTGCGAAATATGGTGCCAACGACGTGTGTTCGTAGGTATATAACCCGGGGTTTAATGAGAATAAGGGGTACTTTGGCTGTGCTTGTTGGTGGGTCAGTTAGTTTGGCTTGGACTAGCGACTTGCGATGTAGGACTCACCATTATGAAGTCGTCATTAGAGCATTAGGTTCAGGACTTTATTAAGTGTTAAGAGTAGATTTGACTGGCTGCCCTGAATACACAATTCAACTTCGACTGGGTGACTATTACTTGTTATCGCGGACCACAACATCAAGAGGAACTATCAAGACATCACGATCAGCCGAACGAAGATCAACATCACAACATATTATTATCAATACCGTTACATTTGGTGCCGTGACCCGGATAGCTACTGATTGAAGCCATGACAACCCGTACGACTACAAATTGCTGCAGTGACCAGACAACTACAGAATTATTGCTGAATAGCATCATCGTGTCGAATGTTCGGTCGATCACACCGGTGGCTCAATGAACTGTGAGGTGAGTTTTATCTCAATTTTCCTTAAGCCTTGTCAGCATCCAGAGCCTTACTCAGAATAAAATTAGGAAATATAAGAAATATATTTGGATGAAATATGGAGCAAATATAGATCAGGAAATATCAGTGATATTAAGTATGAAAAAATGAACTAAAACCACCACTGAATATGGCCAGTATGTGGTTCAGAAAGCAAAACCCAGAAATATTTTTGCAGCTAATGTTAAAAATCAATGTGTTAGGTAAATATAGGCGGACCTCCAATCAATATTTTAGTAGATGCTGGGTGTGATGTATGAATAATATCGAAATATTGTGTGAAGAAGCTAAGTTGCATGTCTTGTAGGATGCGTTTGACTAGTATAAAGGGGACAAGACTAAACAATATTGCACTTAATAAATGATCGGTGTCTTTTGTGAATTTTGACACTAAATATTCTATTAGAGGACACGAAATTAAAGGACAGTTGGATATTAGGCTGGGATCTGTTTAATTATTTGTATAATTATTATGTTGTACAATTGGACTTTGATATTTTAATTTTAATGTCAAACCATGTACTATATACGACTGAGAAATATGAGAAGACAATCACTGACAAATACTTATATTTTAATCAGGACGAGATGTTGAAATATTTGAAATGAAATGTAAAACTGTCTGTCAAAAGTGACAGATATTTAAGAACATATGTTTAAAGTATGTATAGCAACGCATATAAGATGCATTGGAACGTCAGGGCACGATACGCCGCAGATGACTAAATATATAAATGAATGATGACTAAATAACTAAATGACTGATGACTATATGACTAAATGACCAGATGAAGTAGATGTTGGTGTAGACACTGTGTATCTCATACCAGAAAATGAGATAATAATATATAATATAAAATAATATATAATACGAAATAATATATAGAGATAATATATAATACGAAACGGATATCGAGGAAAGTTCCATACTGATGGATTACTGATGACTGATACTGTCTGATGGACTTCACTGATGGATATATGAATGCGCTAAATATTGAGCAACAAAATAATGTACGAGGCACACATGGTGTCAAAAGAGAAGAGGCTTGTGTCAACCGTCTAACGGTGAAAATACATAAGACATTTAGTTGAAAGCATTTAACATGCTACTTAATAAACAAGCGGAGTAATTGAAGCAATTACTTTGTTGACTAAGTCGGTTAGTTGAAACTGGAAGCATACACAGAAGTATGCTATGACATCAATTAACAACCAATAAAGTAGATTGTAATTATCATGGAGAATATACGCAGAAGTATGTGTGCACTAAAAGTTACAAAAGACGAAACATTACTCTGTAAGTGTGTAAAATATATTCTTAAAACTAGATAAATATATGAAAACTTGATAATAAGGTGAAATTGGGTTTAATTATAAATACAATAATATTTCATAATGATAAAAATAAAACGGCTCTGGATATTGCTCCTATTAATTGTTTCCTATTTGTGGCGTTGTTGTCGAGTGGCGTGCGGTGTGACGTCATAGCGGTTCACTTGAGTCGACTGGTGCGAGGTATGACGTCGCACGTTGCTGCGCGCTGATTGGCCGCGATGTGCCGGAGGCGTGTATCAGCTGGCGTGTGTGAAGCTGGCTTTGCGAGCGGTCGAGATTCATTCGGTTGGTGGCCTGTGCGTTGTAAGCATCGTTGCCGTGTGTTCGAGAATATTTCTGCTCGAGTGGACGAATTCTCGTCGTGTGCGCGGGTTATCTGCGCGAAGGTGAGAGGGCTTTGCCCGTTGCTTCTCTGCTTGATTACAAGCTATTTCGGCTTTATGGCTGAGGCCGTTGGCGGGGGCAAACGTGAGTTTGTCGAAGGGGGTTCCGGTAGTGAATCCGATGACTTCGGTCAGGAGGGTCAGAGACCCGAGCAGCGGGCCGCGGGACCCGTGGTAGATGTTGGCCAGTTGGCCAACATCTTAATGCAGGCCCGAGGGCCGATCCTTGACAGGATAGGGCGGGCTCTACCGCGTTTCGGTGGTGACGTCACCCTTGACGTCACTGAGTGGCTGGCCGACTTTGAGCGGCTATGCCGTGTCCAGCAGGTCGACCCTTGCGAAATGGTCGACCATATGCTGGATGGGAGCGCGCGCCGGCTTTACCGGCGCATGCTCGTGGGCGACGCCTCACAGTGGGCCGTGGTGAAAGCCACGCTGGTCGCCGAGTTTGGCGTGCCTCGCCAAGAGGCGTGGAGGCGTTTCTCGACTCGTCAGCTTCGATCTGGCGAGTCAGTGGACGCCTTTGTGGACGACCTAGAGCGTCTAGGTCGCCGTGTAGGGTTAACACCCGAGTGCTTGGCGTTCCGCGTCAAGTTCTATGAGGGCTTACCCGACTCAATCTATGAGTGGGCTATGGCGAAAGAGGGGGCCTACACCTCCGAGTTCGACAGCGTGCTGTCGGCGGTGCGCGCCAGAATTGGTGCGCGTAGGGCTGCTGCAGCTAGAAACCGCCCATCTGGGGTGGTGGCTGCATCTAGGCAGCGAGTCAGCTACGCCCAAGTAGCGAGCAGCTCGAGGGACCGCTCTCCTGGTCCTCAAGCGTCGGACGAGCGAGACGGCTCTGTGTCTCGGTGGGCGGGCCGTTCGGAGCGCTCTTCTGCGCGCTCTTCTGCGCGCCGGACGCTCCGCTGCTACCGATGTGGCGGCGACCATCTGGTCCGCGAGTGCCCGGGAGCGCAATGCTACCGGTGTGGCAAGCACGGGCATTTCGCTCGTGATTGCGAGGAGCCGGCGTCGACGTCGACGTCACGCCGCTCGCGAGCTCGGACGAGCTCGCATTTTCATGCGGAGGGCGCAGCACGGGGCGCAGCGTCCTCCGACATGGAAGTCGACCGCAATTAAGCGGCGGCCCCTGTAAAGGGGCGACGGTGAGTCCCTGCTCTGCGCGTGGACTCATCAGCGGAGCACATTTGGTGCGTCGGGCCCGCCGGGCGATTCGAGGGACGGCCGGTGTATTGACTTCGCGTCGTATGCCGGTCGTTGAAGCTGTTCTCAACGGTCGTTGCTCCCGGTGTCTGGTTGACACGGGAAGTGAGTGCACAATTGTTAGTGCACGGGTGGTGGCGGGTTCACTTCCCCGTCGGGGACGACCGTTGATTACAGCGGATGGTAGGACTTCTCATGAGACGAAGTCCTGTGACGTAGTAATAGGGCTGCAGGGACACTGTTTTAGAGTTCCCGGGCTCGTAGTTAAGGGATTAGAAAACCTTGGGGTGGAGTGCCTCCTGGGCAACGATGTTATCGACCATATGGGAGGCGTGACAGTGAAAAGGGGTGTTGACTCTAAATACACCGTTGAGTGGGGGAAACCTTACCCCGAGGGGTGCTGTCGTGCACCGGCGCGTAAGAGTGTGTCTAATAATTCGACGAAGTGTGTGAGGTTTATGTTGGCAGGTTCCACGGATAGTCCGCAGCCGCTGGAAGTTGTCGACAAGGACTTCGTAGCGTCATTCGCTGAGGGCCGATGGACGGTGAGCTGGCGGTGGTCTGACAAAGAGCCGGACCAGCTACAGAACAGCGTGGCGGAGTACAGATGTACGAGAGCTCCCGGAGTGAGCGAGAGGTACAATGCCGAGATCCGGAGCTGGATCGAGAAAGGCTGGTTAATCACATGGCACGGCCCAGTAAAGGGGATCATCCCGCTGTTGGCCGTCGTACAGCCGACGAAAGACAAAGTTCGTCCTGTTATGGATTACCGTGAGCTGAACGGCTTTGTCGAGTGTCACACAGGCGATGACGGTGTGTCAGTGTGTGCTGACAAGATCAGAGAGTGGAGGCAATGGCAGGGGGAGATCAATGTAGTTGATCTCAAGTCGGCGTACCTGCAGATTCACGTGAGCCGAGATCTGTGGAAGTATCAGGTCGTGAGGTATAATGGTGTGCATTATGCGTTGACGCGGCTGGGCTTCGGCCTGTCATGTGCACCAAGAATAATGACGCTGATTCTGCGAAAGGTCCTGTCATTGGACGAGAAGGTGCGAAAGGCGACAGATCATTATGTCGACGATATCATCGTGAGGACGTCCGATGTGAGCGTGCAGCAGCTTCGGGAGCATCTGCGAAGGTATGGCTTTGAGACTAAGGAGCCGGAGGGCCTAGATGGGGGTCGATTATTGGGAATTGCTCTGAGGAAGGGACCCGATGGGTGGTTGAATATGTCGAGAGGGACAGCTCTTCGTGACGCTGCACCCGAATTGACAGGGCTGACCAAGCGTGGGTTGTTCTCCGTATGTGGTCGTCTAGTCGGCCATTACCCCGTTGCCGGGTGGTTACGCCCCCATTGCAGTTTTTTGAAACGGTTGGGGTGTGGCGGGTCGTGGGATAACCCGGTGGAGAATGTTGTGTGTGTGCTTGTGTCTGAGCTGTTGCAGCGTGTTCAGAAGGCGGACCCGGTAAAGGGTCGATGGGACGTGAACGCAGCTGGAGACGTCACTGTATGGACTGACGCGAGCACGTTGGCGCTTGGCGTGGTGGTCGAGGTGGACGGCTGCATCGTTGAGGATGCTACTTGGCTCCGTAAGAAGACCGACGTTCTACACATTAATGTGTCCGAACTGGAGGCAGTCGGTCGTGGCATCAATATGGCGATTTCGTGGGGGTTCAAGACGTTTACCGTCGCGACAGACTCGAGGACAGTGCTTAGTTGGATGGACAGCACTGTCGAGGGGCGCAACCGTGTCCGCACTAAAGGTTCTGCCGAGATGCTGGTAAAGCGCCGACTGGCGGTGATTAAGGAGACGATCGCCGAGCATGGCCTGACAGTTTCTCTCCGGTTTGTCACGACTGTGGAGAATAAAGCTGATCAGATGACCAGGGTGGCCAAGAAGTGGCTTGTTCATCGTGACGCTGGTGAGGAGGAGGTGGCAATATCAGCAGCTATTGCTACGAAGAAGAGCATTAAGGACACCGTTTGGGCGGCTCATCTGCCCCATCATTTAGGTGTCGAGAGGACGCTGTACCTGGGTCAACAATTGCGGAGTGATTTGACGAGAGCCCATGTGAAGGCGGAGTTAGCTGGATGCGAGGCTTGTCAACGTATCGATCCAGCGGTGAGAGAGGAGAATCTCGTAGGTCAGGGTAGTCTGGCCGTGGACAGGGACTGGTATCGAGTGGCAGCGGACGTCACTCATTACGATGCCGGCGTTTACCTGTCGATGGTGGATTGTGGTCCATCACGTCTTGCCGTATGGCGCAGATTGCCGAATGAGACGGCGTTGTGCATTATAGCTCAGCTGCGGCAGATTGTGATTGAGCGTGGGCCGTTTGAGGAGCTGTTACTGGACAACTCTACGGCGTTCCGGTCGGCGGCGATGGAGCAGTTCGCCGACGAGTGGTGCATTTCTTTGCGATTCCGAGCCGCATACGCCCCGGGCGGTAACGGGATCGTGGAGCGAAATCACCGTACGATCAAAAGGATCGCAGCGAGGGGACATATTTCCCCGGAGGAGGCGACGTTCTGGTACAACGTTACGCCGCGCAAAGAGACTCAGGTGAGCACTATTCCCTCGAGGTGTATTTTCAGATACGAGTGGCGTCTTCCATTTGAGACCGGCCGCAGGGACGCTGATGACCAGACAGCAGCGTTTGCCGTTGGTGACGAGGTGTGGGTGAAACCGCCGATCCCGTCATGTACAACGCCGTGGACCCTCGGGAAGGTGACCAGGGTCGTCTCACAGCACGTTGTGTGCGTAGATGGCATGCCGCGCCATGTGCGCGACCTGCGCAAGCGTCGCTGTGCCGGCCATAGTGGAGCCACAGACGAGACCGGCACTCATGGCGACGTGGAACCGACCAGCGGCGGTTGGGATGTGGATGCGACCGGCAATCGCGGAGATGTGGAGCCACCCGGTGGAGCCACCCGGTGTAGCTTGGACCTGAGCGGTGATGGCGGACGGGACGAGGCGGCCGATAGTCCCGGCGGTGACAGAACACCTGACAGCCTGCCACCTGAGCGACTGGCTACTGGCGAGGGCGTGGATGCGGACCGTGTGTCAGTGGAGCAGGAACCTGGTGAGCCCTCAGAGGGCGTGAGTGTGCATACTGCTCGAGAGAATGTCGGAGAGGGCGTCGCGGCTGAGAGAGTCGAGGATGAGGCTGCAGTCGAGCAGCCGAGGCGGTCAACGAGGAGACGTCGACCGCCGGCATGGTTAAACGAGTACGTGTGTCTATCCGATGATGAAGTTTAACCGTGCGTGTTTGCAAGCGTGTTTGTTGTGAGCTTTCAGGTGAAAAGCTGGGGGAGATGTGGCGTTGTTGTCGAGTGGCGTGCGGTGTGACGTCATAGCGGTTCACTTGAGTCGACTGGTGCGAGGTATGACGTCGCACGTTGCTGCGCGCTGATTGGCCGCGATGTGCCGGAGGCGTGTATCAGCTGGCGTGTGTGAAGCTGGCTTTGCGAGCGGTCGAGATTCATTCGGTTGGTGGCCTGTGCGTTGTAAGCATCGTTGCCGTGTGTTCGAGAATATTTCTGCTCGAGTGGACGAATTCTCGTCGTGTGCGCGGGTTATCTGCGCGAAGGTGAGAGGGCTTTGCCCGTTGCTTCTCTGCTTGATTACACTATTAATTGTCTATATTTTCTCTTATGAATGCGGCCCAGTTTTCCTACCTCGTGGTAAATTAGTTTCGTATTTCCAAGTGGACATTGCATGCGTTTTTCATTCAATTCCCTGTCTCAATCCTGCTACCACACCGACACAGAACAATGAGTCACTGGCGAGAATTGTCCGTTTTTCGGTCTGAAGAGGCCAGATTGAGTCAACAGTGTGCTGAACCCCCTGATCAACCGTGTGCTGAACTGACAGTCTACTAACAACGACAACGAAACAATTAGCGGACTGAGATAAGTCAATGCCGAAATCATCATCAACACGAGCCGAGACAACACCAGCGGTTCACCGAGCAACCTGAAAGACAACTGCGATAAAGATGGGGACGAGTAATCATGGAAGACGGTCGAATATTTATCAACGAGATTCCCAACGAAGTGCTGCAGGTATTTGCGCAAAACGACGCCAGTAGCTGGATGACTGGTGAAGCAGCGCGTGGACTACGAGTCGACACAGTATACCCCGCCGGTATACGTCTTCTGCCTGATGTGGTTCAAGATCAACACCGCCTGCTTGGATCGAGCCGTGGACGCGTTCGTGGTCGGCAACACATGGTTGAATGGTTTTATTAACACGACATATCGCTCATTTTATATGTATAATGTTTTGAGCTATTTACATTTAATTGTGTTAATTTTTGTAGTCAGATAATCGTAACCTTGTGTCCATAACCGTGTGTTAATTACAACTATGTTAGTTTCTCATGTATATTTGTGAGATATATATTCTTGTTCTAGATTTTAAGTTACTGTGGTAGTTGCGATTAATTTATGCGATAGACATAGACATGCGCTAATCTAGAATTGTATTTCATTGTATAATTGTGTTCAAGTACTTTGATATACACCCTTGAATATTGAGGTGAAAGGGGTTGTAATGACTAGTTAGGGTTATAGCTAGTAATTTTCAAGCGAAAATGTAAAGATTACTGGTCTGAATAATTTCAAAACCTCACTTGTAATCAAGCTGTCGAGTATTTTGGACTATTACTGGATGCTGGAGCTGTCAGTTATTGATGATGCAGGAATACCACTAAACTATTGGGATGAGGCAAACATCGACAAAAGACAGTTAATGTGCCAGAATTCACCAGTAATTGGCTGGTGACACAGGATGTTCCTGTGTTTTATGTACGGCCCTGTCGACTCGATGTGACAGTTGATTATTACAGACGCACAATGCTGCATGCACTTACTCATGGAGTATGTGTGTATGGTGAGAAATGGCGCTGTATAATCACTGATCAGAATTATGCCTCAGTCCTACCCTGAAGTGGAAACTCTGCAAATAATGACTGGCAGTTTGCTATAATTGCAACTATCACGATTCAGTAGAGCCGTTGGCTTTGATGGCCGTGATTGTGTCTAGTGTTCACATTCGTTTAAAAGACCTCGCAGCTGTGATATAACAAAGTTATAATCAGACCAGTTTTCTATCTGTCAGTTTACTCAGTTTTCTTTCTCTCTCTTTCTCAGTTTACGTTAGCGTTCTTTCGCGGCTTGCTTGTGCAGCTGTCGTTAGGCTAATTTATGTGTTAGAGCGACGCCCGTATTACACGGTGCCTGGTATGTTTGGCTCTAGCGGAGTATGCGTGACAGTGATTAATGACCCTTTTTTGTACGTTTGACTTGGCTGATCATCTCGAGGCAACACGCCTGTGTACTGTCAAATCGCGTTTAGAAATAGCTTGTGTCCCGGTTGTGTAGTTCGAGCAGTTTGGCCAGCTGGCAATTGCTTGCGAAATATGGTGCCAACGACGTAAGATGTAAGATGTAAGATGTAAGATGTATATTTGTCAACATCATCAGTATCATATCAGTACATACATATTATATCAGTTTTTTTTTCATTTCACGTTGACTATGCCCAATAAGCCTATGGCTTCTTTTAGGGCATGCTCAGTAACACAATATTGTGACAATGTACAGTACGTCTAAATAACACTTCTAGCATTCATACATTCGTACACAAAATTCCTACCGCGAACATTCATACATTCATACATTCCTACCGCGAACATTCATAGATTCGCACATTCTTATCGCGAACATTCATACATGCACACATACATACACACACACATTCGTACTACGAACATTCATACGTTCATACACACACATCCCTACTACGAACATTAGTACATTCATACGCACATTTATACTTGTAACGATGGTGATAATAATAATATGTTGTTATGTTGATCTTCGTTTGGCTGATCGTGAAGTCTTGATAGTTCCTCTTGATGTTGTGTTCCGCGATAACAAATAATGATCACCCAGTCGAAATTGAATTGTATATTTTCAGCAATCAGTCAATCTACGTTAAAGTTATTCTTAAATCTAATGAATTAATTACGGCTTGCCTGAGTGAGTGGTGAGTCTTATCTCGCACGTCGACAGTCCAACCAAACCAACTGACCCACCAACAAGCACAGCCAAAGTACCCCCTTATTCTCATTAAACCCCGGGTTATATACCTACGAACACACGTCGTTGGCACCATATTTCGCAAGCAATTGCCAGCTGGCCAAATTGCTCGAACTACACAACCGGGACACAAGCTATTTCTAAACGCGATTTGACAGTACACAGGCGTGTTGCCTCGAGATGATCAGCCAAGTCAAACGTACAAAAAAGGGTCATTAATCACTGTCACGCATACTCCGCTAGAGCCAAACATACCAGGCACCGTGTAATACGGGCGTCGCTCTAACACAGAGAGAAAGAAAACTGAGTAAACTGACAGATAGAAAACTGGTCTGATTATAACTTTGTTATATCACAGCTGCGAGGTCTTTTAAACGAATGTGAACACTAGACACAATCACGGCCATCAAAGCCAACGGCTCTACTGAATCGTGATAGTTGCAATTATAGCAAACTGCCAGTCATTATTTGCAGAGCTTCCACATCAGGGTAGGACTGAGGTATAATTCTGATCAGTGATTATACAGCGCCATTTCTCACCATACACACATACTCCACAAGTATGTGCATACAGTGTTGTGCGTCTGTAATAATCAACTGTCACATCGAGTCGACAGGGCCGTACATAAAACACAGGAACGTCCTGTGTCACCAGTCAATTACTGGTGAATTCTGGCACATTAACTGCCCTTTTTCAATGTTTGCCTCATCCCAATATTTTTATGGTATTCCTGCATCATCAATAACTGACAGCTCCAGCATCCAGTAATAGTCCAAAATACTCGACAGCTTGATCAAAAGTAAGGTTTTAAAATTATTCAGACCAGTAATCTTTACATTTTCGCTTGAAAATTACTAGCTATAACCCTAACTAGTCATTACAACCATTTTCACCTAAATATTCAAGGGTGTATATCAAAGTACTTAAACACAATTATACAATGAAATACAATTCTAGATTAGCGCATGTCTATGTCTATCGCATAAATTAATCGCAACTAACACAGTAACTTAAAATCTAGAATAAGAATATATATCTCACAAATCTACATGAGAAACTAACTTAGTTGTAATTAACACACGGTTATGGACACAAGGTTACGATTACCTGGCTCATTTAACACAATTTAACACAATTAATTCTAACTAGCTCAAAACATTATACATATAAAATGAGCGATATGTCGTGTTAATAAAACCATTCAACCATGTGTTGCCGACCACGAACGCGTCCACGGCTCGATCCAAGCAGGTGTTGTTGATCTTGAATCACATCAGGCAGAGGTCGTACACCGGCGGGGTATACTGTGTCGACTCGTAGTCCACGCGCTAATTCACCAGTCATCCAGCTGCTGTCGTCGTTGTGTTCAAACGCCTGCAGCACTTCGCTGTGAATGTCGTAGATCCGACCGTCTTCCATGGTTACTCGTCCCCATCTTTATCGCAGTTGTCTTTCAGGTTGATTGGTGAACCGCTGGAGTTGTCTCGGCTCGTGTTGATGATGATTTCGGCAATGGCTTATCTCAGTCCGCTATTTGTTTTCGTTTTCGTTGTTAGTAGACTGTCAGTTCAGTACACGGTTGATCAGGGGGTTCAGCACACTGTTGACTCAATCTCGCCTCTTCAGACCGAAAAAGGGACAATTCTCGCCAGTGACTCATTGTTCTGTGTCGGTGTGGTAGCAGGATTGAGACAGGGAATTGGATGAAAAACGTATACAATGTCCACTTGGAAATACGAAACTAATTTACCACGATGAAGGAAAACAGGGGCTGCATCCGTGAGAGAAAATATAGACAATTAATAGGAAACAATTAATAGGATACAATGAATAGGAGCAACATCCAGAGCCGTTTTACTTTTAATCATTATGAAATATTATTGTATTTATTTATTCTAATTAAGCCCACTTTCACTTTATAATTGTTAAGTTGCCATATATTTATCTAGTTTTAAGAATATATTTTACATACTTACAGAGTAATGTTTCGTCTTTTGTAACTTTTAGTGCACACATACTCCTGCGTATATTCTCCATGATAATTACAATATACTTTATTGGTCGTTAATTGATGTCGTAGCATACTTCTGTGTATGCCTCCAGTTTCAACTAACAGACTTAGTCAACAAAGTAATTGCTTCAATAACTCCGCTTGTTTATTAAGTAGCATGTTAAATGCTTTCAACCTAATGTCTTGTGTATTTTCACCGTTAGACGGTTGACACAAGCCTGTTCTCTTGACACCATGTGTGCCTCGTACATTATCCTGTTGCTCAATATTTAATGCATTCATACATCCATCAGTGAATTCTATGGAACCTTCCTCTATATCCGTTTCGTATTTTATAACACCGCATTTACTCTCATTTTCTTGTATGAAATCCACTGTATTTATACCAACATCTAATTCATTAGTCATTTTCATTCGCTTGTTTTGTTCCTCATCTTCAGACGAACTTGTTTTTCTTTTCCATTCAACTCTCTTTTTCTTATTAATTGTTTCATTAATCTCTGATGAGCGTTTAGCGTTTGTTGTCATTGTTGGCGGCGCAACCTCCGTGTCTTCAACAATGTCCCGTATGTCTCTCTGTTCGCGTGCTAATCTTAGTCTCTCCGCTAGTGGCATATTGTCTACTGAATCTTCTTTTGTAGGTTGTAAGGTTGTTTCATTTGGAGCATTTTGTCTGGTGATTCGTGTACTTATTGGTATATATGACCGCTGAAATTCCCGATACTTTTTATGCAAATGTTCAGGTTTAGTATTATATTGTTTCCATACTGAAGCCTCATTCCTAAGTCGTAGATTCTCTACATGTGTTTTATGTGTTTCTCCGTTCACTTGATTTTTAATCAAACATGAAACGGGACTTATAAACTGTATTATTCGATAATTAGGATCCCATCGTAGCGATAATTTATTAGTCGAAGCATTGGAAGGATTTCTGAAGTAAACAGGGTCTCCTGTTTTTAAATTGATTGGTTTTGTTTTTTATCATAATATTGGCGATTCTTTTCATGACCTAACACCAAGTGGTGTCGAACGTGATGAAATGTTTGATTCATGTTTACCAACATGGTGGATAAATAGTCTTCTCCATAATAACGACATTTTGGTGTTAATATGGTTTCCATTGGCATAACTGGTTCTCTGCCATATAATACAAAAAATGGTGACAAACGAGTAGTTTCATGTTCTGCTGTGCGATATGCAGCCAATAGTGATGGAATTTTCTTGTCCCAATCACGTTGAGATACATCAACTGTTTTTGCTAGAAAATCATTCTGAACTCGATGGTAACGCTCTACTTTAGCATTGGCTTGAGGGTGGTATACAGATGTTCGGATATGCTTGATATTGCAGAACATATTCAATTGATTGATCACCTCATTGCAAAATTCTGATCCATTATCACTGACAATGACACGGGGACAGGAATGACGGGGAATAATATCTTCAATTAAAATTCTACATATTTGATCTGCAGACTTGTCTGGTACTGGGAAGGATTCGGGAAATCCGGAAAAATGATCAACAATATTTATTATGAACTTATTTTCAGCTTAACTCAAAGGGAATGGACCGCAACAATCAATTTAAATAATCTCAAAGGGATAATGAGGGATTTGCATGTCTTGCAGAGGTGGTTTTTGTTTGTGGAGTTTTCTCATATTACATTGGACGCACTTTGTGACATACTGAACTACATCCTTATACATGTCGGGCCAGAAATATCGTGATCGTATTTTTGTATATGTTTTATCAATTCCAAAGTGTCCACCTAAGTATCCGTCATGGGATTCCTTCATTAATAATGGTCTGAAAAGTGATGGAACGCACAACTGCATGCCGGGATGTTTGTTACAATGGTCGGGGTCTGATATGTGATACAATAATTCATCATGCATTACAAATGATTTCACTTCTTTTGTTGGTCGTAAGTTGCATTCTTTACTTTTATCATTAAGTATTGTAATTATGGCTGCAAAATATTTGTCTTCTCTTTGTAAATATATAAGATTGTTCGAGCTTCTGATAATTTCTTCACAGTTATCCTCAATATCTTTATTTTCTGGGCATGCCTCTATTATACTACTCAATTGTGCCCCTGCGTAAGTATCAGAATCAATGAGGTTTACTTCAGTTTCTTCTGTCGGCAATCTTGATAGAGCGTCTGCAACAATATTCTTTGAACCTGGAATATATTCGACATTACATTTATATTCGTCCAGCATGATAGCCCATCGTTGTATGCGTGGGTTCCTCATTTCAGATGTAAAAAGATGTTGCAACGGCTTATGATCACAATATACGGTGAATTTAGCTCCATACAAATATGGTCGAAACTTCTGACAAGAGTACACAATGGCATAAGCCTCCTTCTCGATTATCGGCCAGTTCATCTGTGAGTTAGATAGCTGATGTGACAGAAACTGAATCACCCTTTCTTGTCCATTATCTGTTTCTTGTACTAATGCACTGCCTATTCCAACATCTGAAGCGTCCGTGTATAATTTGAATGGCTTGTTCATGTCTGGGTAATTTAGTACTGGTGATTCTGCGAGAGCTAATTTCAATTGGTCAAACGCTTTTTGACACTGACGTGACCATTCAAAGCGTGCATGTTTCCGTGTTAAGGATGTTAATGGTTTACTAATTTCCGCAAATTTTGATATGAATCTTCTGTAATAACTGGCTAATCCGATAAATGACCGAATGTCTTTTACTGTTCTTGGAGTTTGTAACTTATTCAGTGCTATAACTTTGTTAGGATCCGGTTTAATACTACTGGGTGACACTACGTGTCCTAAATAATTAATTTCCGGGCGTAAAAATTCACACTTTGACTGCTTTAATTTCAACCTGGCCTTTTTGAGTCGTTCAAATACAATTTTCAAGTGCTCCAAATGTTCCTCGAATGATCTTGAGAATATTATGATATCGTCCATATAAGCAATACAAAATTTATACTGTATTCCGTGTAGTACAGTATTCATCAGTTCTGAAAACACCGATGGTGCGCAAGCAAGTCCGAACGGCATATAATTCCACTCAAAACTCCCTAAGAAACAAGTAAATGCTGTCTTTGGAATTGAATCCTTGTGTACGGGAATCTGCCAATATCCTGATTTTAAATCTAGTAAAGTGAAATACTTTGATCCTCCGAGAGATGCTAATATATCATCGACCCTGGGCAATGGATACCCACTCTTCTTTGTGACCCTGTTCAGTTTCCTATAATCAACACATAATCTGAGTGATTCATCTTTCTTTGACACTAATAAAATTGGTGATGCCCAGGGTGATTGGGATGGCTTAATTAGATTAGCCTTCAATAATTCGTTCAAATGTTCCTCTACAAATTGTCGCTGGCTATACGGTAATCGGTACGGTTGTTGTTTGATGGGTTTGGCGTTATCTTCAGTCTCTATTTTAATTTCCATTAGGTCAGTTTTTCCCAAATCCATGTTTGATTTAGCAAATATATCTATATTTTGTTCTAACAATTGAACAATTTTCTCTTTCTGTGTAGCAGTCAAAGGATTCATATTTACTTCCTGTCTTTCATCTGTTTTACATTCGCTGCCCTTCTTCACCTCTGCTACATTGAAATTTTGCGTTGGTTCTCCATAACCAATTACTTGATTAGCTGGTAAACTCAGTCGGCGAGTGGAATAATTAACAAAAGAAACGGACACACAATTATTCGTGATACTTGTCACTGTTTGCTTCACTTGTAGCAATGGCTCCATATTGAACGGATATAACTTATGATCCGGTGTTATCACAAGTTCATTACACCTATTATCCCAATTTTCGATATATGCGTCAAATATAGTTGTACAAGTCCTAGGATCAATATTTACAGAATTTTTTAGTCTTATCAAGTGCTTATTTGGTGCATTTAGAGCCGACTTTGACACTAACGGTATTGTACTACCTAGTATTTTTAACGTGTATGTTTCAAAGTCCAGTCGTACATTAAATTGGCGGAAGAAATCTGATCCTAGAATGCAATCATACTTCAAGTTCTCTACCACTCTAAAATCATATTCACTATTAAATTTAGCAAGACAGATGGGTAATTTAATAGTTCCAGCGTTTTTTAATCTTGTTCCGGTAATACTAGTTAAGCGTACGGCATCGTCGAGAATTATTTTATCCAGTTGATTTAATTTCATCACAATTTCTTTTGATATTATTGTTACGTCACACCCAGTATCAATCAATATGTAAATTCGCTTGCCTCCTACATTTGCATAACACATTGGTGTATTATTATTTATATTAATATTACCAACCAAATGTTCACTGGGTTTAGAAGTCTGAACCACATACTGACCAGTTTCAATAGCGGTTTTCTTTAGTTTTCCGACTGATTTCTTGCTGGCATCAGACGAGCCCTGCAATGTAGTCTAGTGTGACCGATTCTACCACAATGTTGGCATATTGGTTGTCCGTCTGGGGTCCATGAATATTTTTGTGCAGCCTGGAAACTTCGAGGCATTGTTCTTTGCTGATTTGGTTGTTGGTTCCAGTATCTATTAATCAGTGGTGGTGGTGGTCCACGCTGCGGATATTGCTGTAAGTTATGTCTATGTGGCCTGATATCCTCGGGTCTAGTATTTATATTCTTTACCTGTCTGCTTAGTTCGATTACGCACTATGTTAGCTTCTGAATATCCTTACTCATTTCCGATTGTTCACCTTGAACTGCTCCAATTTCCATGGGTTCTGCAACTTGTTTACCTCTAAATAGAGTAAATGTTCGCTCGTTTCTCTGTGCTTCAATTGCAAATTCAGTAGCCTGTTGTAAAGAATCGAAATTTTGTCTTATCAATGCTCGTGCAATGCTATTGTCTAATATCCCACGCTCAAACACTTCAATTAAAGATTGTTGTGACTCTGATGAATCAATGTCGTCGAATGCTTCTAGACCTAATTCCAATAATCTATCTGAGTAATTAGGAATTAATTCACCCTTTTGTTGTCTACAATGTCGTAGTTTTTCTCGTGCACACGTATTACTTGTATAATCACTATACCTATCCCTGAGGGCTGTACGGAGTGATGACCATGTTATATTTTCATTATCTGCTATTAATCTTCGCGCAAATCTTCCTGCCGATCCTCCTAGGGTTTTTATAGCTATATCTAGCATTTGATTATTAGGTGCAGTTAAAGCTTGACTATCCATGTCAGTTGCCCACTGATAAAATCGACTAGGATTTTCTCCAGAAAATTGATGGATATTCTTTACTATATTCGCTGTTGTAATTTCATTAGCAATTATGCCTACCGCTGTAATAAATCTCTCATCCATTTTTACTTTACCTTAATTATGCTTCTGGATAAAGGCAAGGTTTAAGGAAAATTAAGATACCACTCACCTCACAATTTTGAGCCACCGGTGGAAGTGAACGAGTTTCGACTATGCCGAGAAGATAAACACAATTAAAGATCCGGGTCACGGCACCAAATGTAACGATGGTGATAATAATAATATGTTGTTATGTTGATCTTCGTTTGGCTGATCGTGAAGTCTTGATAGTTCCTCTTGATGTTGTGTTCCGCGATAACAAATAATGATCACCCAGTCGAAATTGAATTGTATATTTTCAGCAATCAGTCAATCTACGTTAAAGTTATTCTTAAATCTAATGAATTAATTACGGCTTGCCTGAGTGAGTGGTGAGTCTTATCTCGCACGTCGACAGTCCAACCAAACCAACTGACCCACCAACAAGCACAGCCAAAGTACCCCCTTATTCTCATTAAACCCCGGGTTATATACCTACGAACACACGTCGTTGGCACCATATTTCGCAAGCAATTGCCAGCTGGCCAAACTGCTCGAACTACACAACCGGGACACAAGCTATTTCTAAACGCCATTTGACAGTACACAGGCGTGTTGCCTCGAGATGATCAGCCAAGTCAAACGTACAAAAAAGGGTCATTAATCACTGTCACACATACTCCGCTAGAGCCAAACATACCAGGCACCGTGTAATACGGGCGTCGCTCTAACACAGAGAGAAAGAAAACTGAGTAAACTGACAGATAGAAAACTGGTCTGATTATAACTTTGTTATAATACTACGAGCATTCATCCATTCATAAAAACTCATTCCTACTTCGAACATTAATTCATTCATACAAACCCACATTCATGCTACGAACATTCATACATCCATACATACATACATTCATGCATTCATTAATATTCACGTTCATGCTACAGACATTCATTCACACAGATATTCGTTCATCAATACCAATACAGTGAACATTCGCTCTACAAAGCTCATATAAACATGAAATCATTTTGAAAACTTCCAGATTCAACTGAACGCATACTACAAATGCAGTATGCGTTCACACACAGGTAGTAGCGTGATTCACATTTTGATGTAGTTCCGCATTCCCCGCAACCGTCATTGTTGCTTCGTTCTCCGTCATGTCTCGGTAGACAACCAGAAATTAGGAAACGTGTAATTACAGTCTCGAATAAACTCGGAATGACTGAACGAATATAAATACTTAGATAATAACAAAAGATAACAGTAACCCGTGAGTGAACAAACGACTCAATAAACCACCGGGTAACAATAACCCGTGAGTGAACGAACCACTCAATAAACCACCGCGACCGCCGTAAATCCCATTTCAACACAACGCAACACCGCCGCACGCTTCACACACCCTGCCCAACATTCACTCTCCAGTTCACGCGTTGAGAATCGCCCGATGCAGGCGATCGTTTGTACATTCATCCAATAATCAACCAATCAGAAAACAATACGCCAATACGTCATCAACGCCTGCAAGTTCACACACAAGCATACATGCACGCTCGCACACACGCACACGCAGGCTACCCGCACGCGCAGGCTATAAGCCACGCCTCAACACACTGCACCGCAAACAGTCAGCTGATACAAATGCCTTAATGCGCAAGCATCTCCACTTCACACTACACCCCACCCTGATCTCCAAGATCACAACATAAACACCGGGGAGGTGGTCGCCGTACCCGCGCCCCTCTCCGAACGCCTTCGGCTGGCACGGTCGTCGGTTCCCGTCTATCAGCATCAACTTCTGGACGTGCTGCATCATCATGAACTCCAACAGCGTCGACTCGCTCCTGTACTGACGATGAAGCTCGTCCAGCCACATCTGCATTGGAAGTGGAGTGGGACACGGGACCACCGACCCACAGCGGAGAGTCGTTGGTTGATGACATATCGTCGGGTGGCTCGGCTTCCACACCATACTCGTTCCTGCGTCGAAGATCTCGGACATGACGCGGCACACCGTCAACCTCGACCACCTGCTCAGACACAACACCACTTACCACTCCTTGTGCCGACCGCTCGGTGCATCTGGTCCCACGCTGACGAACCCATACTGCGTCACCAGTCGTGAATCTAGACCGCCCACTACCGGAAATCTCTCCTTCTCTTGGCTGGTTAACCCGAGGTCTCGCGTAGTCTCGTACTCTATAGTTGTAGACACAATTGGCTGGTGCACTGTCTCCAGTCTCTCCGTCGCGAGGCGTGACGTTATATAAATGAACAGCCTCAGTAATGCTGCAACCCTTTCTAGCAGCAATGACTTTCACGGTCCTATGATTGCGCTCAACAATCGCATTCCCACTTGCAGCATACGCCGCTCTGAAACGTAGCTTGATGCTCCACTGTGCTGCAAGCGCCGCAAACGACCGACTTCTGAAAACTGTATCGTTGTCGCAAAGTAGTTCAGCTGGTGCACCTCTCTCAAAAAATATCCTCTCCAAGTGCTGTATGACCTGATAACTGTCGGCCGCACGCAGTTGTCTCCACAAGCTAAACCGCGAAGGGCCACAGTCAACGACAGTAAGGTACGACTGATTGTCGTAATGAGTAACGTCAATGGCCAGGCGACTCCAGATATCAGCAACGCTCAGCGCGCCGTGTCGCCATTTGACCGGTGCCGGATCGATAGCGTTGCATACATCACAACGACGAACCACCTCGCGTACATCCGATCGCTTCACAGGTCTAGCGAGGTCACGTTTGGCAAAAAATAATGTTCGACGTATTCCTGGATGCCCTGCTCGCTCATGAATGTTTACAATATCCTCGGCGACTGAGCCACGGACTGCTGGAGCCGCAGCTGCCGCGCCTACAGCTGTTGATTCGCTGCCAAGCCAACTGGTTGGCACACGCGTGAGAGCATCTGCCAAATTTTCGGCGGATCGAACCAGCCGCACCTTCACTCGTAATCCGAGTTCATCCACCATCTGTTTGATGAGGCACACTCTCCGTCGTATCAGCATTTCGCCATGCGCTTTTGTCCGGAGCCTGGCACGACCGCTCAGTGCATCACCAATCCAATGGTGAACAGTTGCAGAATCCGTGCGGAGGTCTATCACCTTCATACCCCACGAAACGGCCATGTTGATACCTCTGATGGCAGCGTCCAGCTCGGCCATGTTGATATGAGTGACTTCATCTCGACGAAGCCAGCATGCGTCCTCGATTACTCCCGAGTCCTTAGTCTCCAACACCACTCCGAGAGCAATCGCGCTGGCATCAGTCCACACAGTTACCTCTTCTCCGGTCACCCGCCATACTCCCCGCGCTGGATCTTCATTCTTGAGTCTGTTAATGACATTTGAAATTTTGTTCTCCACAGACCGGTCATCAACGACATCATCCCATCCTTGAGTCACAGAATTCACACACCGCTTCATCAAGGAAGCAGCAGGTCTTAACCATCCAGCCACCGGTAGATGAGCAACCAGACGGCCGCACCACGAAAACACCGACCTGCGAGTTATTGGCCCATTAATTGGTGGTATAGGATTATCCCTGCTCCACGCCAATCCGTTCTGCTGTCGCCGAACGCTCAGACCCAGTACACGACATGAGGGGTCGGCCCGCAATGCGGTTTTACAGGTCAGCCCATATCTGGAGAGATGCTTGCTCACTTCATCTGCGCTCAACACAGACTCATCGACAAGAATGTCGTCAATGTACGATGAAGCTGCTCTGTCGACATTTGGATCTTGCTTACACACGAAGTTGACGATCTCTTTCATTATGATAGGAGCCGCACTTAGCCCGAACCCCAACCGAGTCAGACAATATCGCTTGTTAGATATTATTACTGTTTGGTAACACCAGAGTGCAGGCTCGACTTCAACCTGGAGATAGGCGCGCGTCAGATCCAACAAGGCTATACGGTCGCCCCGCCTCCTCCACTCTCTGAGTTTGTGATGGCAGACGTCAGCATCCGCCGTATGTATTTCCACGAATTGATTTAATTGGCGAAAGTCCATCACCGGCCTGACTTTGGATTTATTCTTTTGGCTGACTGCCATGAGTGGGATGAGTCCTCTTACTGGCCCATGAGCGCGCTCATCGTATTCAACGAGCCATCCGGCGTCAATCCAAGATTGTAGCTCTGACCGGTACTCATCGCGGGCATGTGGAGCAATCGCATATTCAGCCGTCCGGTTCGTCAGCAAACTCGGACGTTGCGACCACTTCCACTTCACTCTCCACGAGTTTTTATTTGCATCGAAATATGCCACGAAGTCTTTGCCCTCAAGCTCACATCCACCACCCACACCTTTCCCATTCGCTGCTGCCGCAGCACACAGTTCCCGCTGAGCAAGTGCATCTTCTACTCCCCACGTCAGTTTCCGCCTCGAGTCCAACATCATGCCACCCATTGCCACAATACCGTCAAGTCCGAGAATGAAATCAAAACCGGCTGGCCGGTGCTTCACCACCAGCACGCTGAGCTCGAATGCCTTGCCTCCGTCCACCGCGATCTGCGCTGGCCAACTACCCTGACATATCATCTGAGCTCCGCTAATAGTCAACAACGACTCACCATGAAATTCCGCCAGCCCTCTGCACAACGACTCCGATATTATACTCCTAGTACATCCAGTGTCAACTAACGCAAGGCACTGAACGTCGTTGACTAACACACGAGTGGTGACCATCGGCGCCGTTTCGGTAGAGGAGAAGAGACTGGCACCTACGTCTCCCCTCCTTGGCCGTTTTCCGGACAGCGTGAACAGATATGCCCGATTTCACCACACTTGAAACACGTGGGCCCAGTTCTCCCTTTTCCAGGGCCATTTTTTCGGCGAGAGCAATAACGCGCGGAATGCCCGGCTTGGTTACACAAGAAGCACTTGAAGGGTTTTATCTGCTGGTCGTGATCACGCATTGTCGAACGAGCAGCCAGTCCAGTGTTAACGGTGTGGGTCGCTTCTGACAAAATCACCCTTGTCCTGTCCACGACTTCGGTCAGCGTCATAGCGTCGAGTTTGGCGTTCGCCCTGAGGACATGTCGCACCGTCTGTGGGATCCCTGAGACGAAAGCACATTTTATTGAGACTGGGTCGGTTATATTGCACCTGGCTCCCAGTCTGCGCAGGTCGGACAGCAACACATCGACACACTCACCTTCGCTCAATCTTCGCCCCACAAAAGCGTCGTACGCTCCAAAAGTATCCATGCCAAACGCGGTCTGAAGAGCTTGCTCCACTTTTTCAAGGTCCAGCTGTTCCACATCGGGGAGGCAGTCCACGACAGCATATGCATCACCTGTAACTCTCATCCCAACAACTTGGGCCACATCGCGCACGCCTCGGAGTCGACACATTTTCCGAACTTTGCTGAGCCATTCTGTGGGGTCCTTTTTGCCGTCATACTCCGGCACCAGCCTCAGGTCGAAAGCCACATTACTTGCGGCCGAAATAGCTTGTAGTTCCGCATTCCCCGCAACCGTCATTGTTGCTTCGTTCTCCGTCATGTCTCGGTAGACAACCAGAAATTAGGAAACGTGTAATTACAGTCTCGAATAAACTCGGAATGACTGAACGAATATAAATACTTAGATAATAACAAAAGATAACAGTAACCCGTGAGTGAACAAACGACTCAATAAACCACCGGGTAACAATAACCCGTGAGTGAACGAACCACTCAATAAACCACCGCGACCGCCGTAAATCCCATTTCAACACAACGCAACACCGCCGCACGCTTCACACACCCTGCCCAACATTCACTCTCCAGTTCACGCGTTGAGAATCGCCCGATGCAGGCGATCGTTTGTACATTCATCCAATAATCAACCAATCAGAAAACAATACGCCAATACGTCATCAACGCCTGCAAGTTCACACACAAGCATACATGCACGCTCGCACACACGCACACGCAGGCTACCCGCACGCGCAGGCTATAAGCCACGCCTCAACACACTGCACCGCAAACAGTCAGCTGATACAAATGCCTTAATGCGCAAGCATCTCCACTTCACACTACACCAACCAAACCAACTGACCCACCAACAAGCACAGCCAAAGTACCCCCTTATTCTCATTAAACCCCGGGTTATATACCTACGAACACACGTCGTTGGCACCATATTTCGCAAGCAATTGCCAGCTGGCCAAACTGCTCGAACTACACAACCGGGACACAAGCTATTTCTAAACGCCATTTGACAGTACACAGGCGTGTTGCCTCGAGATGATCAGCCAAGTCAAACGTACAAAAAAGGGTCATTAATCACTGTCACACATACTCCGCTAGAGCCAAACATACCAGGCACCGTGTAATACGGGCGTCGCTCTAACACAGAGAGAAAGAAAACTGAGTAAACTGACAGATAGAAAACTGGTCTGATTATAACTTTGTTATAATACTACGAGCATTCATCCATTCATAAAAACTCATTCCTACTTCGAACATTAATTCATTCATACAAACCCACATTCATGCTACGAACATTCATACATCCATACATACATACATTCATGCATTCATTAATATTCACGTTCATGCTACAGACATTCATTCACACAGATATTCGTTCATCAATACCAATACAGTGAACATTCGCTCTACAAAGCTCATATAAACATGAAATCATTTTGAAAACTTCCAGATTCAACTGAACGCATACTACAAATGCAGTATGCGTTCACACACAGGTAGTAGCGTGATTCACACACACGCATGATTCACATGTTTCATTCCGCCATATCATATGGTGGTCCCGCGCATGTGTCGCGTGACTCGGCGGCCAGAGTTGGCGCTATTTACACCACTGGGAGATCGTGTTTCACCTTCGGAACTGCTTGTCGCCTAGCAACACTTGATACTGAAATAACACACAGATTCTGCACTCGCTATCTGTGCAACGTATCTATATTGAATGGTGTGACCCGGCGAGTGAGTCATTCTAGCGTGAGTAATGCTGTCACGCTGCAGCGTGCAGACGTATCGCATGCCTACATATTTTTGTTTGTGCTAAAGCCTCCATTCATACATTATTTCGTTCTACTACACTCATACACACATTCATTCATACTATCTTCGTACAACATCCGTTTCTTCACACTTCTTCACACAACATTCATTCATCCATTCTTTATCACTATGATAATCATTCCTACATTCATTCACGCTATGACATTCATTTATATATTCTTCTTGATCTAACATTTGTTCCTACGCACATGCCCGTTACAACGTGTTGTTAAGTAGATTTTTTGAGAGTTTGAGTTTGAATGTGTAATAATTTCCTTGTGTTATTAACAGTTTGATTTCCGTAGGTAATGTATTGAAACACCTTGGTGCAAACTGGAAGATGCTGTTTTTGAATAGTTCTGTCCTGAAGGGGGGCACGTGTATGTCTGTTGTGTTAGCTCTGGTGTTCCTGCCGTGTTCCACAAAAGTGAAGAGTGATCGTGAATTAAACGTTTTGTATAATAGCAGTATTGAGTAGAATTTGTGTATGTTGCTTACATCCATGATATGTTTCTCTGTATAAATATTTCTAACTGAATCAAATTTATTTAGAAAGTATATACACCTAAAGAATTTGTTATGTGCTATGGCCAGTGGTTTGGTGAGCGATGGCCAGGTACTGGCCCACAGCGATATGCAGTATGTAAGGTGGGGATAGAACAGCGAGTAGTAAAGCATATGCATAATGTCTATTGTCAGATTATGTCGGATGCGGTACATTATGCCTGTAATTTTAGATAACTTTGTACATACATGGCTGATCTGATGCTTCCAGTTCAAGTTTTCATCAATGTATAGGCCCAAAAACTTGGTGTTCGTGGCAATATCTATTGCTTGATCGTTTATTGTTATCGGAGGTAAACTGGTCTCAATTGATCTGTTTTTGAAAAGTATACATTTAGTTTTGTTCATG
This sequence comes from Sacculina carcini, assembly GCA_916048095.2. Taxonomy (NCBI): domain Eukaryota; kingdom Metazoa; phylum Arthropoda; class Thecostraca; family Sacculinidae; genus Sacculina; species Sacculina carcini. Next base: position 3,486,182 of record OU696584.1, read on the forward strand.
TTTAGTTTCAGTTTGTTTACCTCGGTCCATTCGTGAATTAATCCAAGTTCTCTTTCAAGGGTAGAACGTAACGACTCTATGCTTTTCTGTTTTGCCAGTAAAGTGATATCATCGGCGTACACTGTATAGTGAAATTCGGAGCTGACGTTCGTAATGTCATTGATGTAGATTGTAAATAGTATAGGTCCCAGTATAGACCACTGTGTAACCCCTCTTCTTATTTGTTCAACAGATGATGTTTGATCATTACAGCAGACGTATTGCTGGCGGTTCTTGAGATAACTCTTGAACAAGTTGAGACATGAGCCTCTCAGTCCCATATGTTCCAGCTTGCAAAATAGAATATCATGATTAAGGGTATCGAACGCTTTTGATAGGTCAATGAATATGCCAGCTACTAGTTCTTTTTCTTCTAGACCTTTGTAGGCTGCATTCACAAAATCTAGTACAGCTAGTTCTGTAGATCGATTTTTCCTAAATCCAAATTGTGCTTTTGTTAGTATGTCGTATTTTTCCAGATATGAAGTCAGTCTATAGCATATGACTTTCTCGAAAATTTTACTCAAGGCAGGTAAAATTGAGATGGGTCTGTAATTTAAAATGCTTGCTTCGTCCCCCGATTTGTGTATTGGCAATACTTTGGCAATACTTCGACGTGTATTCGTAGGTATATAACCCGGGGTTTAATGAGAATAATACTTTGGCTGTGCTTGTTGGTGGGTCAGTTAGTTTGGCTTGGACTAGCGACTTGCGATGTAGGACTCACCATTATTAAGTCGTCATTAGAGCATTAGGTTCAGGACTTTATTAAGTGTCGATTTGACTGGCTGCCCTGAATACACAATTCAACTTCGACTGGGTGACTATTACTTGTTATCGCGGACCACAACATCAAGAGGAACTATCAAGACATCACGATCAGCCGAACGAAGATCAACATCACAACATATTATTATCAATACCGTTACAGTGCGCTATATCAAATACATGTTGTTTTGTTGTTGTTGTTGTTGTATCACACATCAGACCCCGACCATTGTAACAAACACCCCGGCATGAAGTTGTACATTCCATCACTTTTCAGACCATTATTAATAAAAGAAACACATGACGGATACTTCGGTGGACACTTTGGAATTGATAAAACATATAAATAAATTCGATCACGATATTTCTGGCCCGACATGTATAAGGATGTAGTTCAGTACGTCACAAAGTGCGTTCAATGTAATATGAGAAAACTCCACAAACAAAAGCCAATTCTACAATACATGCAAATCCCTCATTATCCCTTTGAAATTATTCCCATTGATTGCTGCGGTCCATTCCCTTTGAGTTATGCTGAAAATAAATAAATTTGTATTTAAATAATAAATATTGAGTTATGCTGAAAATAAGTTTCGTAAATAATAAATATTTTTGATCATTTTTCCGGATTCCCCGAATCGTTCCCAGTACCAGACAAGTCTGCAGATCAAATATCTAGAATTTTAATTGAAGATATTATTCCCCGTCATTCCTGTCCTCGTGTGATAATGGATCAGAATTTTGCAATGAAGTGATCAATCAATTGAATATGTTCTGCAATATCAAGCATACCAAACATATAGCATTGGCTTGAGGGCATATGGCGGGTTTGGTTGTCACAAGTAAAAAAACACGTGAGTGGTCGGTTGCGACTAAGGCCGTTTCCTGTATTGGCGTCCTTTATAGGCTGGGTTACGGACGGAGCTCAATTATGACGAATCAGCATACAGGTCATTGACTCAGGGCAGTGGTACAAAGTACAACATAACAAAACATCATGAAATAAATAATGCAGCGATAAATTGAATAAACCAAAGGAGATTAGAAAGATAATTGAGATTACAAACTGAACCAATATATAAACAATGTATGCCCCCTGAAATTTTGCTGCGACACCTAAATTTATAACATGTTTTGGGTGGAAAGGAATTAATACCGGAAAATCGAGGAAAAGGAAACAAATAAATAATAAACAATTTCGAATAACGCGCAAAGTAAGATGTATAAAAATATAATAAAATAAAGACGATGCAGACGCTACAACACTCCCCAGCCAGATGCGGAGCATGTAGCTGATAAATTCACTGCAAACATCACGAGATCATCCTTAGATTTCTAAAAATAATCTGACTCTACATGTGGAACAAAAGAAAACACGGATTAGGCGACAAAAGTAGCGCGTTATTACGAACACCAATACAGGAGCAGGAAGTTACGGATAACTATAATGACTGGAGGTGTATGGAACAGCAAATGAAGCGTGATACAGTATCGCAAGGGAAGGACGCAAACACGTTCCAAACACAGGAATCACATCAACGCGCCGGGCACATGAAATTAAGCAGTGACAACACTTTCACACACATTCACACTCGCAGAACATTCATACACCTCAAGCATACAGTAGAACTCACATACGCATCATTCATACAATCACTCAATCAGACAAGGTGCATTTACTTTGTAAAAACTTTCATATTTCCACGCATTGATTATTGTATCACTTTGTATATTAATACTCCCCGCAGTTTTTTGAGGATTTTGCAGTCCGTCTTGAATCAGTCTTGTAGATTTGTGCGCTCTCCTGTCCCTTGCTGTCACACCTCTCAATATCTCTACAAATTCCATTGGCTGCCCATCATTCCACGTGTGCATTACAAATTACCTTGTACCATATTTAAACTCTTAAACGGCATCGATCAGCCTCAATACCTTGTTAGCCTGCTCTCTCATTCCTCTCATTTTTCCCCTCGCATCACTCGGCCTCTGAATTGCCCAAGAGCTCTGAACGAATCATGTTGGTCGGCCAAATCATTTTCATTTTTTGCACCCCGTTTCTATAATTCGCTTCCATTACATGTTCTCTCGTCTACATCCTATGCGTCTTTCTCCTCCTCCCTACGTAAACATTTATTTTCAATATCCTTCGATCCAAACACTCAGATTAACACCGTATGCTAAATTGTAGTATCTTCCTTCATACCGCTCACTTACTTCCTTCGTCCATCTCATGTCTATTTGTCTATATGTCTTCATCATTTTGCTTCCTCATTCTATATTCTTAATTCTTGCTGTTTCTTTTGCTAGTTTTGTGTTGTGCGATGTTTATCATATGTATGTCGTTGTTCTATATCGCTGTTCATTGTTTCTTGTCGCATTTTTACATTGCTGTTGCGGTATTGTTTCCCGGTACATGATGTTTTTCTCTGTCTTTTTTTTGTTTCGCGTGTGTGTCATTTACGTGCGCTCTAAATATATATATATATATATATATATATATATATATATATATATATATATATATATATATATATATATATATTGATGATGATCATTCATCCATTCAACACATTCAAAAGCATGAGACACTCACAACAAACGACGACAAATGGCGCGAAAGTACGCCGGAACATCCGGAAAGACATTCGCCTCACTAAACTCAAGTAATAAACATACGTGAGTTCACACAAAGGAGTTACTCACATATCACACGACCAGGACATAATTACAATGATAACAGCGGAAAAGGACAAAATGTGATATCAAAAGTAGAATACAATATCACAATGCGCCACCACGAGCGGAGTGAGCCGGTGAGGACGCACACGTCGGTCCACAGGAAAAATTACTGATCCTGCAGTACAAAGAGAATCTGAAAATAACTAAACAAAGTCACAAACAGTTCAGTACGCATATTACACAGTCACACAATATCAAACTTACACACAGGGACACGTGCACACACAAATAGCACGCTGGCACTCACCAATCAAATTCAAGCATACAAAAAATCAATCATACGTAGATATGCAATCATATAACAAGCACAAATGCACACAACACACACACCCACATCCACACATCAAGGAATGCACCCATAAAAATCATTCATTCAGCAATCATCCAAAAATTGGCCCATGTACCGCACAAAAAGTCCAACACAAGCCTGGAATCATGTAAACAAGGACAATATGGAAACAAACACATTTAGGAAATGTATACATAGAACACTGAGCACTCAAATGAAAAGGAACGGGAGCGCCCAAGGAAAGCAAGGAAGCTAAACGTCTTGAGACGTCTAAACCCCACCATTAAATACATGAAAACAGTAAAAAAACGCAAGAAGATATGTTAGCTGACACACCTTTTACAATTTCATTTGTCCCAACTGAAATCAAAGTTGTCCCAACTGAAATCAAAATTGTCCCAACTGAAATCAAAATTGTCCTAACTGAAATAAAAGTTGTCCCAACTGAAATCAAAGTTGTCCCAACTGAAATCAAAATTGTCCCAGCTAGAACCACAATGTATGTTATTGATTTTACATTAAATATCAAACTTAATTGTTATCAGTACATTTTATTGTATTTCACATGAAAAAATTAGCATTAGTCGTAAAACATATATATGTACTACTTACTATGTACTATACAACAACAACAACAACAACAATGTATTTGTATAGCGCTCACACAGAAACAAGCGCGAAAGAGACAACAATTAGAAACAACTGTACACGATATCAAGATGTGAGAAAAGAAGTAGAAAATTCACAGAAAGGAATTTTTTTTATAATAATGGAGATAAATAAAATGAAAATAAGTAAAAACATAAGTAATTGTAAATTAGAGTCATAGGGAAGCGTAAGGTGTAAGAGTGCGAGAAGTGGGATCAAAAGATTTAGCAAAAAGATATTTACGAAGTGAGGAGGAAAATCTACTAAAGGATGAAGAAGAAGTGATTGAGGAAGGAAGATCATTGTAGACCCGAGGCGCATAGAAAGAAAAGGATTTTGCGGACCAAGGTGACTCGTTGATAGCGCGAGGACAGGATAAAGGACGATGAACACGAGAATTAAAGTCATTAGAAGAAACTAGAAGATCAGAAAGATAGGACGGGGAAGAGCTATTGTGCAGAATTTTATATATGAGACAACACAGCCGAAAATGAATCCTAGGAATGATGGGAAGCCAGTTGTAATAGGTATTCGTATTGTGTATGTACAGTGTGATGAAATCGTGTAACCGCGTAGGTGTGTTTTTATGTCTGTATGTATGTGTATGTTCAAGTGCGCGAATGGTGTGCCTGCTCTTTTCCATGAATGCGAGTTACCGTGTATGTGCGTGTATATGTCTGCGTGTGCGTATGCGTGTTCATGTGACATGGCTTGTCACGTGACTCGAGTACTGTGTGCTGATTGGTCGGTGTACTTTGACATTGTGACGTGTGACGCCTGTGCGTGTGGCTGAAGCGAGCTACAAGCAGTCTGGTTTTGAGCGTTGTGAGTGTTGGTGGTGTTCGTGTGTTGGTGGTGTATTTGTAATTGTGGTTGGTGCTAGGCCACAAAGTGTTTATTGTTTATTATAAGTTTTGTTTTCAAGAGTGCATTTCAGTGCTATTATTTCATTGTCGTCATCATCTTCATTGAATACATCTCTATTTACTCTACAAGCTATTTCGGCAATAATCATCGCAATGTCTATCGAAGAATCGAAGGCTCCTCTGCATGTCCAGTCGTCTTTCGACGTGAAGTTGATTCCGGAATTTCGTGGTGACGTCGGTGAAAACGTATCAGAGTGGCTAAGTCGTCTCAAGTGGACCTGTCGTCTGCATGGAGCGCGGGACCTGGTTTCTGTTGTACCACTGAGACTATTAGGTCACGCATACAAAGTGTATGATCAGATTCCCGAGAACGACAAGTTTGACATCGAAACAGTGGAGAAGACATTGCGCGACGCTTTTGATGTCGATTCGTTCACAGCGTACGAGCTGCTGCAGCGTCGTCGCTTGCAGCCGTGCGAACCAGTGGATACATATCTGGCAGACATAAAAAGGCTTGCTCAAATTGCGGGAGGCATGAGCGAAAAAACTATATCAGGAGCGTTTCTTTTTGGGTTACCTGAGCACGTGAGGTCATCTCTGAGAAACAGTGCAAGGATAGAGACTCTCAGCTTGCATCAGTTGTTGGAGAGAGCAAGAATGCTTGTTGCAGATAATTGCCGCACAAGCAATGTAGCAGCTGCCACCGTTGGTAAAGCATCAACCGGTAGCCGTACAAATCGCCGAAGTCGAGATGTCATCTGCTTCAAGTGCGGAGAATCAGGCCATTTTGCCAGGGGATGCGCCGGATATTTTCGCAGAGACAATTTGATCAAAGATGGTAACACCCGTGTAGTGCGATGTTACCGATGTGGCGAGACCGGTCATGTAAGCCCAAGATGTCCGGGAAACGACAACGGAGAAGCAGCGAATGCGCCGGCTCCTTCTCCGCAGCATCACTGAGCGTTTCCGCTCCTACGGCGCACATGCGTGTCAATGGCGTGCATTGTGATGTTTTGGTTGATACTGGCTGCAGTAAATGTTTGATATACGCTGCACTATGCAGAGAGCAATCAAAGGCATATACTGATCTAGTTCTGATCAACGGGTCAAGACAAGCATGTGAAGGTGTGACAAGTGTGCGACTGCAGGACGCATTTGGTCGTGTAGTTATTGTTGAAGCTATTGTTGTGAATTTTCGTCCCTTGAATTACAATTTTGTTCTTGGTATGAATGGTGTAAGATCATTTGGTGGTGTCGCAGTGAATGGAGATGGGCAGGTCAAGTTTGGACCCACCGATTCACACCGACAGTGTACAAGCCAGTCTCTGATAGAGCCAGCTGCAGGATTGGTGATTACGGCACCCAGAAGTGTATTGTTGGTACAGAAGGATTTTACAGTTTATTTTGACGAACGACATCTCACATGGAAAGCTGCATGGAAATGGCGGTCCACTGAGCCTGACTACCTTCATAACAGAGTAGCTACGTACAATGTGAAGCAGAGTGCTCGTCGTGAGTATGAAGACGAAATTCAGAAGTGGATAAACAATGGCTGGCTAAGAGAGTATGATGAGCAGGAGATGGGTCCTCCAAAAGGCTTAATCCCCCTCATGGCGGTTATTCAGCCCAATAAGATCAAAGTCCGGCCCGTGTGTGATTTCAGGGAGCTGAACGGCCACATTACATCGTACACAGGGTCCGCTGATGTGTGTGCAAATAAGCTGCGCCAGTGGCGGCGTCGTGGCAGTAATGCAGCAGTGCTGGACTTGGAAAAAGCATATCTGCAAATTCACGTCGAAAAGGAGTTGTGGCCATACCAGACAGTGATATTTGACGGCAAGCGATACTGCTTAACGAGGATGGGTTTCGGTCTGAGTGTGGCACCCGCCGTTCTGCAGACAATACTGGATTATGTGTTGAAGCAAGATGAGTGTGTGAGCGCAGGGACTTCCGCATATCTGGATGATATTTTTGTTGACCTTAATGTAGTCAGCGCGGAAAAGGTGCGTGGTCATCTTGGAAAATATGGTTTGGTGAGCAAGAAGCCGGACAACCTGATAGATGGTGCTCGTGTGCTGGGTCTGAGAGTGTCGAGAAAGAATGGAGATATGGTTTGGAGTCGAGACAACAAAATCGACCCACCACCGGCAGATCTAACGCGCCGAAACGTATTTTCGTGGTGCGGTAAGCTGGTAGGCCACATGCCGGTCTGTGGCTCGCTAAGAATTTTGACAGCGTTTGCTAAACGGCGAGCCAATCAGCTTACAAAAGGCTGGGACGACCGAATTGACGACGATAACCAAATTCGCGATATGTTAGCCTTCATCGACAAACAAGTGCGGCAAGTAGATACTGTGGGAGGCCACTGGAGTGTCAACTCAAAAAAGGCAACAATATGGACCGACGCGAGCTCTTTGGCACTCGGAGTTATGCTCGAAGTCGACGGAGATATTGTTGAAGACGCCTCGTGGTTGAGATCAGACAAGACAGCTCACATAAATATGGCGGAATTGGACGCTGCAATTCGCGGGATCAATATGGCGGTGAGCTGGAATATGACCAACCTCTTGATCAAATCCGACTCTGTCACAGTGTGTCGATGGATTAGCGACATTTTGAGCGGTAGGACGCGGGTGCGCACCAAGGCACAGAACGAGCTGTTGATTCGTCGAAGATTAAACATAGTAAAACAATTAGCCGACGAACTTGAATTGATAATTGATGTGGAGCTGGTACCATCAAAGAAAAACCGGGCCGATTTGCTGACTCGTGTGCCGCAGAAATGGCTGACTGAAAGTGCTTCTGCCGCTGCAACCGTTGTACCACGTGATGACACGGTGAACATACGCAAAATTCACGAGCGTGCCGGACATCCTGGCGTGCGGAGAACACTATTTTTTGCGCGGAGGGAGTGTTCTTCTCCGGTATCCAGAAGACAAGTGAAAAACGTGGTGGCGAGTTGTAACACTTGCCAATCAATCGATCCTGCCCCGCGAAAATGGCCAAGAGGTGAGTTATCAGTTGGAGAGATATGGCACAGACTCGCTATAGACGTCACACACTTTCAAGGTCAAGAATATCTGTCCGTGATTGACTGTGGACCATCAAGATTTTCTTTGTGGCGATTGCTGAGGCGATCAGAGTCTGATAATATCACGAGACACCTTGAAGAGATGTTCCTTGAGCGAGGTTTCCCCACTCAGCTATTGTGTGACAATGCGACTATATTCAGAAGTCAGCAGTTTCTAGCATTTGCAGCAAAGTGGAGTATAGAGGTGCGATTTCGAGCGGCGTACAGACCCAGTGGCAATGGTATTATAGAAAGGAATCACCGCACTGTGAAGGTGATTGCTGCTCGCAAGAACTGTTCCATCGGTGAAGCTGTGCATCTGTATAATACGAGTCCTTTCAGTGACCGCAAGGGAACGCCTGCACACGTACTGTACAACTATCAATGGCGTGATATTGTGGGCGAACAGGGAGCGTGTATGACGCCGCGTCAGACAACTGATGCATTTGACACCGGTGGTCCAGTGTGGGTGCGCAACAGTGGTACGAGGTGCACTCAACCGTCTGTCGAGGGTCGTGTTAAGGCGGTGGCGTCTGAGCAGGTGGTCGAGGTGGACGGCATGTTGCGTCACGTGCGCGACCTCAGACCTCGTAGCGGCGACGACGGTGATGCTGTGTCTGCAGAAGCCAGTGAATCGGTGAGTCACAGCCGCCCTACGCGACAGAGAAGAGCTCCTGCCTGGCACCGTGACTATGTTATGCACTAGTTTTAATTATTGATTGCCTGTATCATGTGTAGGTTTTTGTTGCCGCTGTATAGGTTCGATTATGTATTGTATTTGATTGGTGTGAACACCATGGGGGCATGTAATAGGTATTCGTATTGTGTATGTACAGTGTGATGAAATCGTGTAACCGCGTAGGTGTGTTTTTATGTCTGTATGTATGTGTATGTTCAAGTGCGCGAATGGTGTGCCTGCTCTTTTCCATGAATGCGAGTTACCGTGTATGTGCGTGTATATGTCTGCGTGTGCGTATGCGTGTTCATGTGACTTGGCTTGTCACGTGACTCGAGTACTGTGTGCTGATTGGTCGGTGTACTTTGACATTGTGACGTGTGACGCCTGTGCGTGTGGCTGAAGCGAGCTACAAGCAGTCTGGTTTTGAGCGTTGTGAGTGTTGGTGGTGTTCGTGTGTTGGTGGTGTATTTGTAATTGTGGTTGGTGCTAGGCCACAAAGTGTTTATTGTTTATTATAAGTTTTGTTTTCAAGAGTGCATTTCAGTGCTATTATTTCATTGTCGTCATCATCTTCATTGAATACATCTCTATTTACTCTACACCAGTGGAATTGGAACAAGAATTGAGAGGTATGGCGGCAAGGTGTAGGATGGAGCACAAAACGACAGGATTGATTAATTATTTTTTGAAGGATTTTCAGGGATTTGTTGGTAAGAATGTAGTGGAGTGAGCTGCAATAATCAAGACGAGAAACAACAAGAGACTGTATTAATTTAATAGAAGAAGGCTGGTCTAAACAGGATCGAATAGGGTATAGACTGCGTAAAATCAAACGACAGGTGCGCGAAATAGAGACAACATTGTTTGAAAAGGACAAGTTGGAATCGAAGATAGCACCCAAGTTTCGAACAGAGGAAGATACAGCGATTGGGAGTAATGGAGGAGAAATGCGCGGAGGGTGAAGGATAAGAAATTCAGACTTAGAAGTGTTGAGAATGAGGCGACGAGAGGTGGTCCAGGACGTAATATCAGAGAGAATATCATTGAGAAGGGTGGCATGAGAGAAAGGACAAGGAATTAGGAGTTGTATATCATCGGCATAAATATGGAAAGGAATGTTGTATTTACAAAGGACAGGACAGAGAGAAGACATGTAAAGATTGAAAAGAGTAGGACCCAAGATAGAACCTTGAGGGACACCAGAAATAAGAGAAGCAGATTTTGAAACAGTTGAATTGAAGTTTACTGAAAAAGTGCGACCAGAGAGATAGGATTTGAGGAGAGACAATGCTGACGAGGATAGACCCAGAGAAGAAAGATCATTGATGAGAATGGCATGATTGACAAGATCGAAGGCTAAAGACATATCGAGAAGAACAAGGAGAACTGATTGACGATAGGAAAATTTAGATAAGATTTCATGAGTAACTGAAATAAGGACGGATTCCGTAGAGTGACAGGAGCGAAACCCAGATTGGAAAGGATGAAGGACCTGGGAAATAAGGGGAGACAACTGGGAAAAATAGCTGATTCAAGGAGTTTTGAAGGAAAGCTGAGAAGAGATATAGGACGGTAATTAGCGCATTCAGACGGATTTAATGTATGTTTTTTAAGGATAGGATGGACGATGGCATGTTTATCAGATAGGAATTGGCCATGAAGAAATGATGAATTAATGAGATGTAATAGATAAGGAACAAGAGAAAATATTGAAGGGGAGATAGCTCTGAAATTAATAGGATCAGCCGGAGAGGAGGAAATTTTGAGGGAAGATATCATGGTAAGAATATCTGAAAGATGTATTTGCGAGAATGAAGTGAATTGTAGAGACACACGAGTATGTGTAACAGGGATATTGGAAGAGGGGAGATTAGATTGATAAGTTAGGACTTTATTAGTGAAATGAGAAGATAATTGAGAGGCAGTTAGATTAGATAAAAAGGAGTTAGATCGAGAACCAGTGAGAGAGTTTAGGGTTGTCCAAAGAGACTTAGGGGATCGGGAGAGCGAAGAGAGACGGGAGGAGAAGTAATTTTTTTTCGCTGCAGACAAGGCCGAGATATAAGAAGAGCGGGAAACAGAGAAGGAAGACCAATCAGATGGATGAGATGTACGTTTCCAGATTCGTAGAAGTTGTAGCGCTTTACGGGCGCATATGCAATCGCCTAGCCCGTCATTCATGAAGACCGCCATATAATGTATATATTTACATACCGTGCCTATTTACACCAACAAAGTGCACAGAGCCGGGAGATACGCTGCGCCGCGTAGGTACTCACACCAACGACTAGGGACGACTGCCCTCAGCCGTGTGTCCACTGTACCTGTGTGTTGTCCGCACGGCCCTCGTGACAATAACAACTGCGAGAGAGCAGGCCCGTGAGCAGGACTGATAGGGTGTGTGCACACAGAGCGAATAACGGTACAGTGGGCACGGCGATACAGGCACTGCGAAGGAGGTAGAGTGTGAGAGCAGAAGGGTGTGAGGTGCACGGACAAACATGGTGTGTGTGAGAGAGCGAGAGGAGAAATACACACGGTTACTCTCGACCGGAAACATGATTAAAATGACAAATAATAAATTGACAATAACACGTATATACAACCTAGTATACGCCTAATATACGCCTAGCATAAAATGACGACAATGCAGCCAACGTGGCCCGCTACAAAGTGAACGTTGATATCTTTTCAATAGACGAAGTTGAGAGTTAAACCAAGGAGGAGAAGAATTAGTTGTATTGCGCCGGATAAGTAAAGGAAACAAAGAGTCACTGATTTTAGATAAAGCAGAAGATAGGTGGGGATAGATGTCCGAAGGATTCAGGAAAGAAAGCGTTTGCAGAGGTAATAAGGAATCAAGTAATAGGTAAAACTGCATCGGATCGAATTCTTTAAAGTTACGATAGGCAATCAAAGCAGGAGTATGAGGAGGCAGCGAGGGGAGACAAGGAAGAGTGGTAAGAAGAAGACTATGGTCAGACAAAGAAAGATCGGAAGAAAAGACAGTTACATTGGAGGGGGAATTGTCGGTAGTAAGGACAGGCGATGGGAAAAGGATAAGATCTAAGGAATGACCGGATATATGAGTAGGCGAGGAAACAGGAGAGAACAAACCATGAGAGTCTAAGATAGTTAGAAATTGAGAAGCAAGGACATTAGAGCTAGGCGAATCCACCCAAAAGTTGAAATCGCCTAGGATAATAAAGCGACTAGAGAAAGAGGATATGATGCAGTCGAGGAGAGTAGGAAATTCAGTGAAAAAAGAAGAGCACGTGCCAGGATGATTATGGCGATAAATAATGGTGATACAGAACTTCGGAGAAGAAGGCGGTGAAAGTTGTAGAGCAAGGAATTCAAAGGATGAGAAAGAACAAAGAGACGGAAAAGATAAGACTGAAACATGTAGAGATTTAGAGAAAATGCAGCCCACTCCACCACCGGAAGACTTGGTATTTGACCTAGATTTGTGTAGGAAGGAGTAACCTGTGGGAATGTTAGAGGAGAAAGAAGGAATGTCGGAGTCAAAGAGCCAGATTTCAACAAGACACAAAATTGCGAGAGAGTGGAGGGATAGGATATGGCAGAGATGAGTAGTTTTATTGCGACAGGAACGAATGTTAATAAATCCAATAGGAATATTAGACCAAAGAGAGGAACTAGACAAGGAAGAGCGATTAGAGGAATGCTTAGGAGAGGATGCTTGGGAGGCTAGTCAGGTGTAAGAAGGAGAGACGGACGGACCGGAGGACATAGTGCGGAACCGGATATAATTTCTTACAGCCAGGAAAGAAGGACAGGAAGAGCTGAAAGATGAATGGTTATGTGGACGCAAAGACGAAGCACAATTGTTGCACCATTCAGGTGCTGAGCGGTCACAGTCACCAGACCTATGAGGGCCTGCACAATGACCACACATCACCGGACGTGTGCAGTGTGTTTCTTTGTGGCCGAGACATTTTATGGACAATTATGTGCTACGGTATGTACTACAATTACAATGCATATATGTACCGTGCGTACTTACTTTATGAGGAACTCTATCAGCCAATATATCAATGTCAGCGTATATACCACCAGAGCGTATACTTAAATTCTAGGAACCAAGCAAGATATCTCAACTCAACACAATCACAACGCAGCATGGCCCACTAAAACTCCTTCACTGACAAACACGCAAGAACGTTCTGCGCAAACAACTGCCCTATGGCGCGCACTCTATCAGCCAATATCAGTGTCAGCGTATAGAGCCACTGTTCTGTTCAATTTTGATTTCAGTTGGGACAACTTTGATTTCAGTTGGGACAACTTTGATTTCAGTTGGGACAACTTTGGTTTCAGTTAGGACAATTTTGATTTCAGTTGGGACAATTTTGATTTCAGTTGGGACAACTTTGATTTCAGTTGGGACAACTTTGATATCAGTTGGGACAAATGAAATTGTAAAAGGTATAGTGTGTCAGCTTACATATCTTCTTGTGTTTTTTTACTGTTTTCATGTATTTAATGGTGGGGTTTAGACGTCTCAAGACGTTTAGCTTCCTTGCTTTCCTTGGGCGCTCCCGTTCCTTTTCATTTGAGTGCTCAGTGTCCTATGTATACATTTCCTATATGTGTGTGTTTCCATATTGTCCTTGTTCACATGATTCCAGGCTTGTGTTGGACTTTTTGTGCGGTACATGGGCCAATTTTTGGATGATTGCTGAATGAATTATTTTTATGGGTGCATTCCTTGATGTGTGGATGTGGGTGTGTGGTATATTTCATTTGTATTGGTTGAGCAATAGTGTGGTATAGTTGCGCTCGTGTGACTATTGAACTGTTACGTTTCCGGTTGTGTGATGTTGTGGAGTTGTTCTTTGTGTAGTTAAGCGTCAATATAATCACTCTAGTCTTGGAACGATCATTCTAATCTCGATACGTTTCAATTAACTACACAAAGAACTTTGTTATTGTGATGGAAAAATATCTGAAACCAGATCGTCTGTCAGTTGAGCCAAACACTCCTGATTCAACACAACAGTGGTTGCACTGGAAAAATACGCTGGACAATTTTCTTTATGCCATACAAGCCGACGAGACGAGCAAACTGCCGCTGCTTGTAAATCTGGTGAGTCCTGAAGTGTTACGGTTCATAGCAGAATGTAGCACATTCAAAGCGGCCATCGATGAGCTTCAGTCATTATATGTGAAACCGAAGAATGTTGTGTTTTCAAGGCATCAGTTGGCCGCGCGCAGACAGACGTCCAATGAAAGTGTGGACCAGTATATACAAACACTGAGAGAACTGGCCAAAGACTGTGGATTCATCTCTGTTGACAGCAATACATATCGGAGCGAGTACATTCGAGACGCTTTTATCAGGGGATTGTCGTCAGACGAAATCAGACAGCGCCTGTTGGAAACGTCGGATCTAGATCTGGAGAAAGCAGTCAGTCTGGCTAGATCTCTTGAGTTGGCGAAAATCAACTGTGGTCAGCTTCAGTCGATGCCGCTTTCTGTCGCGGCGCTGCAGGAAGTCCGAGATGAGCGATCGAAACAGCAGTCTGCTGAGCAAGAGGAATTCAGTGAAGAAGTCGTTGCGGCCGCCCGAAGAGCCGATCGTGCGCCGCCGGATCGTAAAGTTCAGTCCTGCTGGTTCTGTGGAGGTGAGCGTCATAGTCGGCGATATTGTCCAGCCCGCAACGTAGTCTGTCGCCAATGCCAAAAGACAGGACATTATGCCAAGATGTGTCGAGGACAAAAATCAACTGCGTCAGCGACAGTGCACAGTCTGGCAGCGACAAAATCTTCAGCAGCCGTGCCCAGTGATCTGAGGAAGTCTACTATGTATGTATGGTTGAATGAACATCATCAGCTGGATGCATTAATGGATACCGGGAGCTCTGTGAGTTACATTTCTCAATCAGTTGTCTCAAGACTCAGAGTTAAAACAACACCATGCCAAGAAAGAGTGTCCATGGCGTCTATGTCGCTGACTTCAAAAATAGAAAGAAAATGTGTAGTGAATCTACTTGTCCAAGGGAAAATGTACAACGATGTGGAACTATTGGTGATGCCTAAACTCTGTTCAGACATAATAATGGGGCACGATTTTTTGAGACGACATAAATCTACAGAAATCCAGTTCGGAGGAGATTTGCCACCACTAGCATGTGGTCTGTCAGCGGTGAAACTCTCGCAGGCGCCGCCCCTCTTCAATTTGGGAAATCACGTACGGCCAATTGCGACAAAATCTCGTCGGTACACCATGGAGGAAAGAGCTTTCATCAAGTCCGAGACTGACCGCTTGCTGAAAGAAGGGATTATAGAGCCGTCTGTATCGCCCTGGCGAGCTCAGGTAGTCGTCATCTGCAGTGACCAAGGAAAAAAGAGGATGGTGATCGACTACTCCCAAACAGTGAATAAATTCACTCTACCCGACGCGTACCCTCTTCCAAACATTGAGGAGACTGTGGAAAACATCGCCCAGTATCGATTCTTCAGCATGATTGACTTAAAAAGTGCCTATCATCAGGTGCCGATTGCCGATAGTGATAAGCCTCTCACAGCCTTTCAGTCAGGAAATCAACTGTATCAGTTTCGACGAATTCCCTTCGGAGTTACCAATGGTGTGGCGTGCTTCCAAAGATTCATTGATGATTTCATTCGCGAACATGAGCTACGCGGCACTATTGCTTACTTGGATGATATCACAATAGGTGGAGCCACTCGAGAAGAGCACGATGAAAACTATGAAAGATTCATAAAGGCGGCAGAAAAAGTTGGACTGACGTTCAATCATGACAAATGTCAAGTAGCTGTGAAAGAAATCAAAGTTCTTGGTTACCTCGTATCGGGTGGTTTTGTTCGACCAGACCCATCTAGACTGCAGCCGTTGAAGGATATTACCCTACCTACTCTACATTCAACTCCTACAATCCAGGCGGATTCCAAAACTATTTCCTTCCATGATTATCGGGTGTATGATCATGGCACGTTCTCATTTTACTTCGCTCAGTTCCTTCCGCCTCTTAGCTTCTTAAATGTACCTGCTGAACTCCTGGAGTCATTTTTAGACTCGCGGCTTTCTGGTATCCGAGATTTGCTTTTTCCTATCAAACACATTAAAACCTTGACTTCCCCTAAAAAACTAGATCTTCCAAAAAATATCATACAATCTAGGAGGGAGTTGCGCAAACTTGAGCGGGTTTGGTCTCGAACTCGTTTCGATGCCGACTGGGAAGCATTTACCTCATATCGTCGAGCCTATATATCATCTCTCGAGAAATTCAAAGTTGATAGGGTTTCAAATCTGCTCGCCAATAGTCATTCTTGTTCTCGGTGGTGCTTGCTAAACAAACTCATTGGTAAACAGACTCGTATATCTCCCTCATTCACTGCGAAAGAGTTTGCAAATTTCCTCATATCTAAGGCTTCTTCTCTTTTGGGAATTAACTCGTCCCCAGCACCAGTACCTCACACAGTAGTTAAAAGTGCAGTTAATCCTTTACAGTCTGTACGATATATTATAGCAACGGATCTATCTCACCGAGCACTCAACACAACAATAACAATAACAATACAACAACAATAGGATGATACAACGCCACGACACACACACCACCACTGCTGTACACACACTGGCTGACGGCCGTTAGCGTCACCCACGCCTAATACCCTCGCGCCCTCTGGCGGTGTAGGCACACACTACATCTCCCCTTCAAGTGGTGGAGGGGGCGCTGTCGGCTCTGCAGACGTAATCGCTCAGATGCGACGGTGGTCTGCGTGTTCGGGCGCTCCGGCGGAATTGCGGGGTTCGTGAGGCTTCCGATGTACCGCCCACATTCTCCCCCGGCGGCGGCGGCGGTGATGCGGGTCTGCTTCTGGTCTCCTGCGACGTTAGCGGCGCCGTGCCAACAGATGGCGGCGGCTGCACTTCGAGCGGCGGCTGTACCACGGGCGAGGGTGTGTTGGCTGCTGGTCGCAGGTGTCTACGGTTGCGCCAGTAGAGACCGCCGTGAGGCAGGCGCACAGCGTACTGGCGGCGACGGCCAGTCATGGCGACCACGCCAGTCCGGTCCCAGCGACCGGATGTCGGGTCCTGGAGAGCCACCGTAGTGCCGGGCCGCAACGGCGGCAACACCTTAGCCGACCGGTTGTATTGGGCGACCTGCTTGTTGTGTAAGCTCGCCGCTCGCCGGTCGCACTCAGCGGTGGGCGGCTGCCACTCCGGCAGAAACGAGCGTGGATGCGCGGGAACGGCGGACGACACGGGGCGGCCGTACAAAAGCTGCGCGGGGGAGCGACCATCGGCACCCGGCGCGTTGCACAGCTCCAACAGACCGGCGACAAAGGCGTCTGTGTCGATGTTCCCGTCGTGCGCCGCCTTCTGAATGAGCCGCTTCACCCGTTTCACGGCGGACTCAGCGTGCCCATTAGAAGACGGGAAGTGCGGACTGGAGACACGATGGCGTATGTGCCAAAGTCGCAGAAATTCGGCCGTGTGGCGCGCCGTGAACTGTGGGCCGCCGTCTGACGACAGTACGGTCGGAACCCCCGTCATGGCGAACACATGTCGGAGCATCTTCACCAGCTGGTGAGCCGAGGTGTCACGGCCACAGTCGAACACCAGTGGCCAGTTGGAGAACCGGTCCGCGCACACGAGGTAGGTCTTCCCTGCGTGTTGGAAAAAATCCGCGGACACCGATTCGAAAGGACGTGTCGGGTGCGGTTCCGTCAGGTATGGCTCTTTTTGCTGGCTGTCTTTGTACTGCAGACATTTTCGGCACGATGCTACGGCAGTGGCGATTTCGTTGTTCAGGCCCGGCCAGAAGACAGTTTGCCGTGCGCGTTGCACAGTCCTGGCCTGCCCCTGGTGACCGTCGTGGAGCCGACGGAGGGTGTCCTTCCGCAAACACCTGGGCACAAGCAGGCGGCAGCCGACCAGGATCAGCCCATGGTCCGCAGTGAGCTGGTCGCGCACGCCCCAGAATGGGTGGAGACTGGCGGGCAGCAGATGTTTGTGCTGAGGGAAACCGCCCAGCACGTACGCCATCAATTGGCGACACTCATCGTCGGCCAGAGACGCAGCTCGCACCGCCTCCAGGGTGGTGTCAATCGGTGACGTGCGATGACCCAGGTCGTCTGCGTCTGTGAACGCGTCCAGCGTCTGGACGAAGAATCCAGACGAGCACTCGTCAACGTCAGCGTCAGCATCAGCAGGCTGGGAAGGTGCGCGCGACAGAGCGTCGGCGATGTTGTGCTTTGCACCCGGTCTCCAGCTAGCGACAAAAGTCAAGTGCAGCAGACGCTGTCGCATACGTTGCAGGCGCGGGTTGGAGATGTCTCCGAGTGCCTTCTCGTTCAGTATCGGAACGAGAGGCTTGTGATCGGTGACCACACTGAACGTGGGGAGGCCAGCCAGATACTGATGGCATTTCTGACATGCCCACACAACTGCCAGCATCTCCAACTCACACACAGCATACCTGCTTTCGGTGTCGGACACAAATCGCGACCCACACTGGATCAGCTGCCAACGGCCTTGATCATCCCGCTGGCGAAGAACGAATCCGAGACCTTTCTCACGTGCTGCATCCGTCTCCAGCATTGTGGGCCGCGTTGGGTCGAAGTGACCAAGCACAGGAGGGCTGGCCAACGCGCGTTTTACGGCCGTGAAAGCAGCGTCGTGTTGTGACGACCACTGCCACTCGACGCCTTTGCGGAGCAGCTGGCGCAGGGGCTCAGCAGCGGAGGCGATGGAGTCCGAGAAGTCACCGAACTGGTTCGCCAAACCGAGAAAGGACCGCAGGGATGTAAGGTCCGTCGGCGCGGGAAATTCTGCGAGGGCTCGAATTTTCTTGTGGTCGACGGTGAATCCAGAGGCGTTGATGTGGAATCCACAGAAATTGGCGGAAGTGGCGGCGAACATAAATTTTTGCAGGTTCAACGTAACGCCGGCGTCGTCGAAGCGTTGTAGCAGCTGCCAGACTCGCTGCAGATGCTCGTCGTAGCTGGCGGTATACACCAGCACGTCGTCCACGATCTTGCAGGAGTCGGGTAGGCCAGACAAGGCGACGTCGCCGCGTCGGTTGAACTCGTCGCCGCTGGAGACCAGGCCCATAGGCGCGCGACAGAACCTGAATCGGCCCCACGGGGTGATGAAGGTGGTGAGGTCTCGGTGCTCGCGCCGCAAGGGCACCTGAAAGTACCCTTGCAATGCGTCCACCTGGGTGAACCACCGATTGCCGAGGCCCATACTGCTGACAGCCTCCACAGGCGAGCGAACCGGATGCGTAGGCCGGCGAACGAAGCGGTTGAGGCGTGTGAAGTCCACCGTGAGTCGGCAGCCGTTTGGCGTGCCATCTGCCTTGCGCTTGCCGACAACGACGATCGGTGAGCACCAGTCTGTCGGGTGGGAGACCGGCTCGATGACGCCCTGCTGCTGAAGCAGCTCCAGCTGCTGTTGTGCCTGGGCGCGATGACAGAACGGCACGGAGCGGGGAGCCGTCACGTTGTACGGCACCGCTTCATCGCGCAGATCGATCCGCATTGCCCCGCCTTTCATCTCCCGGAGAGGACCGTCCGTGGAGAACACACGAGGGAAGGCCGCTATAAGCTGCTCGCTATGCGAACGACGATCCGCCGCTGTTGGCTGAGCTGTGTTGGTCCAGCGCGGGCATTGCTGAGGTGTGGCTGCCGGTCCAGCGGTCACCTGCTGCAGGTGCTGTTCGCGGGACATCTGCCGAGGGAATGCGCGGTGCAGTAGACGCAGCTCCACTGCGTCTCGCCAGCAGAGCAGAGCACAGTGCACTGACGGCACCACGTACAGAGTGGAGCGGCAGGAGGCATCACCGAGTCGCAAGACTGCCTCGCACGTGCCCAGACACCGCAGTAACTGACCGTTGGCGACCCGCAAGCGTGACCGCGGTGGGCGCAAACTATTGTTGGCCACTCCAAGTTGCTGCGCAATCCCAGCGTCAATTACCGACACATCGGCGCCGGAATCGCATCGCCACTTAACCTCGCGCGGCGCGCGGCCCTCTGCAGAAACGGTGATGCTAATAGCGGTTACGCGCGTGTGTTTAAAGTCATCAAAAACATCGCCGATATACGAGCACAAAGCAGGTGTATTGACATTCACAACATCGTCAACATCATCATCAGTGTCATCGGCGACGTCTCTGACAAAATTGTCCCGACGACGGCCAGCACGGGACTGTGATGAGCGGCAGACGCGCGCGTAGTGCCCGCGCTTTCCGCACCGACGACACAAGCTCTCCGCGGCGCGGCACGGGGCCGACTGGTGATGCTGCCCACACCGCACACAAGGGGCGGAGCCATCGTCGCGATCTGACTGCCGGCTCAGTTGACTGCGCATGCGCGGCTGCTGACGGCGTACAGCCGCGACCTCTGTGCGGGGAACCGGGGAACCAGTCACATCGGCCGAGGCGCTTCGCATAGCTGCAGCGTTGAAGCGGGCTGACTCAGCCGATTGGCACATTTTGAGTGCCTTGTCCAACGACAGGTCCCTGTGCGCGACTTGCAGGAGCTGGTGCAGAGCGGCAGAGTCGGACGTCCCCATAACAAGCTGGTCACGCAAACGCTCGTCGCGGCAGGCAGCGCAAAAATCGCAGCTGGCAGCAATTTCTCGCAGCGAGCGCAAGAATTCGCCCACATTTTCGCCGTCCTGCTGTCGACGGGCGAAAAAGCGCCGGCGTTCCACCAGCACATTCTGCTGCGACTGCTGATGCTCCTCCAATAGGCGGATGCAGGCGGGCAAATCAGCCGTCGCCGGCAGCATCAGTGAGTGGCGGATGACGCGGCACCACTCGTCGTCCAGCAGTGTCGTGAGCAGCGCTTGCTGCTGCGCAGGGCTCAGGCTATCACTGCCTGACAGTGTGGTGTGTGCCAGCACGCGCTCCTTCCAGGAGGTAAAGTCGGCTGCCGATGCTGCGTAGGCCAGACGGGCTGGTGGCTGACAATGAGCCATGGTGTGTGGGGCGACTGCGGACGAGCTGGCGGGGGCTGCCATTGCAAGCTGCTGGCGAGCGAGCTGAGTCACCAACTCTGTGAGCTGGTCCAGCTTCTGCTGTTGTTCGTCTCGCAGCGGCTGCGCCATGTACGATATATTATAGCAACGGATCTATCTCACCGAGCACTCAACACAACAATAACAATAACAATACAACAACAATAGGATGATACAACGCCACGACACACACACCACCACTGCTGTACACACACTGGCTGACGGCCGTTAGCGTCACCCACGCCTAATACCCTCGCGCCCTCTGGCGGTGTAGGCACACACTACACAGTCATTTGACCAATTAACTTTATTCGACACCTTACAAATTCTAAGGAAAAGAAGACCTTCGTCATGCCCTCGAAATCCCATTTGCTATGGAAAGATTTCAAAAAGTATTGTAGCCACACACATCAATTCTGTTCCATGTATGTCAAATGTGTACACTGTTTTATTGTATTTGCATTTGCCAATTATATCACTGTCACTGTATTACCGCGAGTGTCATTACGTATTAATTCCGTTATATAACAATTATGTGTGCACGGTGTTTGTATATGCTTTTGATTGTTATTGCTGTTTTATTTATCGAAAAATGTTAGACGCGCATGCGCGTCAGACAAACACACACACACACACACACACACACATTCATCATGTTGCACACGGTAGCAGTGACGTCACGTGTAACACCACACCGTACGGTTACAACGTGCGGTATATAAAGCGTGCACTTTCGGCAATAAAGGTCTCTTTCACGTCGTCGGCTCTGGTTTGACTGGTCTCCACGGTACCGCTCCCGCTCCCTGTAAAATTAGCGAGTTAACCTACGCAATATACATTTCGGTCTTTTTAAAGACCACATCGCCCTCACAGCGTTTTGCCAAGGATAGATTGTGCTCTGCCGCCTGCCTTGGACTGAATACCGTAGCCGGTTATTCCTCCGAGACAGACACCCATAGTGGTGGGCTTGAGCACATTTGATTCTGAGGCATCAGACGTTCGCTTTAAACCGTCGAGTCTGGCTAGTGTCACTTAGCGGTGCACTCCCAGCTCGGACGTCTCTAAGCAAGACGGAAGGTTTTTATACCGAGCGTCGCGCTGTAGGGTAGTCGATTTCGGGTCGACAGACAGGGCACAGCCTGTCGTTCCAGTGCGCTGCAGTTGGCGTTAGTGAGTGACTGGGTCTCACACCCTCCGTCACTCGTACACTACGCCACTGGTTCACGGCACACCTGCTGCCACAGCCACTGGGACTGATCGCTAGCGGCATCATGCCCATCAGCGACAGTATCTACTTATTAGCCCCTTTTTATACCCACCTCATCAACAGTTCCTTCCTCCAAGGCTCATTCCTCGCTTCAAAACACGCGGTTGTCAAACCTATACTAAAAAAAACTAATTTAGACACGTTTTCTACAGCAAATTATCGCCCCATTTCCCTTCTAACATTCTCAGCCAAAATTATTGAAGCTGCAATTTACAAACAATTATCGCATTATATCATGGATAACAATTTTGTCGATCAATTTCAATCTGGTTTTATCAAACATAGATCCACCGAAACCGCTCTTCTCAAAATTCAAAATGACGTTCTCCAACAGTTTTCATCTAAAACTCCAATTATCCTTATTTTAATCGACCTTTCCTCAGCTTTTGATTTAGTTGATCATTCTGTCCTTATCCAGGATCTTCGTTCATTTGGTATATCTGATTCTGCTCTTTCACTGTTCATTTCTTACCTATCCGACCGTAGCTTTTCTGTCCAAATTGATTCCGATGAGTCCCCTTCACATCCAATCACTTCTGGTGTCCCTCAAGGATCTATCCTCGGTCCCATTTTGTTCAACATTTTCATGTACTCCATTTGTCCTCTCCTCCGATCCATGTCTCTATCTTATCACCTCTTTGCCGACGATATACAAATATATTTACCTGCTTTTCGCGAGAACGATATTCCTAACATATTCAACGCTATCAATTCCTGGGCTTCCTCTAGATCACTTGTTATTAACCACTCTAAAACCCAATTCCTACTATTGCAAACCCCTTGTATGGATTTCCAAGTGAACCAACTGAAAATACTGCCACAAGTTAAAAGTCTTGGTGTATATATTGATGCCTCACTCAGCTTCTCTCACCACATTAAAATCACTTTACGAAAGTGTCGCTATATACTACGTAACCTCTATATGTCGCGTAAATACCTAGATCAACGTTCCTCCATTGCTCTAATTAATGCCTTTATTTTCCCCCATCTAAATTATTGTTCCTCTTTGTTTTATTCTCTACCAAAAAAAGACATTTCTTCCTTCCAATCTATTCTCAACCAATCGTGCCGTTTTGTTTTCAGACTTCCTTCCCGTCATCCTACCTCTCGACACCTAAAAACATTGAGATGGCTTCCTTTTAAATATATGACCCAACACAAAATATGCTGTCTCACTTTCAAATTGATCAACTCCCCCTATCCTCCACCCTATCTGAAGGAGCTGGTAGTGCCAGTCTCACACAACACTAACACTCGATCATCTAGCGCCCTTCTAGAACCCCGAGCAGTTTCCGAATCATCATGGTCTTCCAAATCCTTCCAATACATTGCCCCCCATCTGTACAATAAACTTCCCCGTTCAATTAAATCTTCCAGCTCCTATAAATCTTTCAGCAGCAAATTATATAAACATCTTTTGGATGTGTACATAGATTCATGAGCCCACACCGATATCATTCGTTTTTATGTTGTATACGTGTTTTTGTGTGACTCTTGTGTGTCTTATCCCGCTGTGAGCCCAAGTTTTTTTTTTTTTTTATGATGCATTTTCATTTGTGTGTGCATTGTGTGATCTGTATGTATATTTTCATCCATGCCAATACTTTGTTGTATAAAGTGGCAATACATTTCTGATTTCTGATATGCCGTTACCGCGTAATCGAAAGACCTTGTTGCGAACTGTGGGATTATTCTCATACTACTCTAAATGGATTCCCTGTTTTGCTGAGAAAATAAAGCCACTGATAAATTCTGAGTTCCCGCTTAGTGAGTCAGCAGTTACGGCCTTTGAGAATCTCAAGGATGTGATAGCGGAGGCAGCGCTACAGGCCATCGAGCCCGGTGTTCCGTTTGTTGTAGAAACGGATGCATCCGATGGAGCAGTCGCTGCCACTCTCAGTCAAAACAACCGTCCTGTTGCCTTTTATTCTAGAACGTTATCAAAGTCAGAATATCTGTGGTCTTCGGTGGAGAAGGAGGCGCTGGCCATAGTCGAAGCCGTGAAGCGATGGCGGCATTATCTTTGTGGCAGAAGATTTTCACTCGTCACAGACCAGCAGGCGGTATCTTTTATGTTCAACCAGACGCAGCATTCTAGGATCAAGAATCTTAAGATTCTCCGTTGGCGACTTGAGCTCTCAAACTTCGGCTATGATATCGTGTATCGCCCGGGACGGGATAACGCTTCTGCAGACGCGCTTTCTCGTAAGTACTGTTCTGCTATCACTCAGTCTGATCTGGGAAAAATTCACACTGATCTTTGCCACCCTGGAATAACTAGAATGTATCATTTTCTCAGAGTAAAAAATATTGCGTGTTCGATTGAGGATGTAAAAGCAGTGATTGCAGTGATTCGTTCATGTCCTGTGTGTGCTCGTTGCAAGCCGAGGTTTCATAGACCGGTTTCACAGTATCATTTAATCAAAGCTACGCAGCCCTTTGAAAGATTAAGCCTCGATTTCAAAGGTCAATTGCCCTCTGCTAATAGGAATAGGTTCTTTTTAACAATAGTTGACGAGTTTTCTCGTTTTCCATTTATTTATCCATGTGCCGACACTAGTGCGAAAACTGTCATTGCTTGTTTGGGCCATCTATTTTCGATTTTCGGATTACCCGCATTCATTCATTCCGATAGGGGATCAGCATTCATGTCCAGTGAATTAAAAGATTTCCTATAATCGCGTGGGGTGGCTACTAGCCGTTCTACAGCTTTTCATCCGCAAGGGAATGGACAATGCGAAAAGTACAACGATACGATTTGGAAAAGTCTTGTGTTGGCCACTCAATCTAAGGGGTTGGACATTAGCAACTGGCAAAATGTTATGTGCGATGCTCTTCATTCTATTCGGTCCTTATTGTGCGTGTCAACAAATTGTACACCTCACGAGAGAATGTTTTCGTTTACGCGTAGATCTAGTGTGGGCCCATCTATTCCATCGTGGCTAACTGAAGCTAAACGTGTGTACTTGAAAAATCACAATAAGCATTCGAAGTATGATGAGTCTGTGGATCAGGTTGAACTACTGGAAGCAAATGACAAATATGCTTATGTGAGGTTCAAAGGAGGTCGAGAAACAACTGTGTCCACTAGAGATCTCGCTCCATGTCCGGAAGATCAGCCCAACCTTGAGAGATTGGCAGGTGATAACAGTAGTCAGGTGGGTGAAGTCAATGAGCCCACTCAGCAAACAAATGTCGAAACTCCTCCATGCGAGGTACAGTGTGAAGTCGCTGACCCAGCTCCATCTCCAGTAGTTCAGCTGAGACGGTCGAGTCGAGTTAGGAGACCACCAGCTCGTTATCGCGATGAATGAATGAATGAATGTTTTATGAATGAATGAATGTTTTTGTGCTGCTATATTGAAATTGGATGGGGAGATTGTGGTATATTTCATTTGTATTGGTTGAGCAATAGTGTGGTATAGTTGCGCTCGTGTGACTATTGAACTGTTACGTTTCCGGTTGTGTGATGTTGTGGAGTTGTTCTTTGTGTAGTTAAGCGTCAATAAAATCATTCTAGTCTTGGAACGATCATTCTAATCTTGATACGTTTCAGGGTGTGTGTGTTGTGTGCATGTGTGCTTGTTGTTATATGATTGCATATCTACGTATGATTGATTTTTTGTATGCTTGAATTTGATTGGTGAGTGCCAGCGTGCTATTTGTGTGTGCACGTGTCCCTGTGTGTAAGTTTGATATTGTGTGACTGTGTAATATGCGTACTGAACTGTTTGTGACTTTGTTTAGTTATTTTCAGATTCTCTTTGTACTGCAGGATCAGTAATTTTTCCTGTGGACCGACGTGTGCGTCCTCACCGGCTCACTCCGCTCGTGGTGGCGCATTGTGATATTGTATTCTACTTTTGATATCACATTTTGTCCTTTTCCGCTGTTATCATTGTAATTATGTCCTGGTCGTGTGATATGTGAGTAACTCCTTTGTGTGAACTCACGTATGTTTATTACTTGAGTTTATTGAGGCGAATGTCTTTCCGGATGTTCCGGCGTACTTTCGCGCCATTTGTCGTCGTTTGTTGTGAGTGTCTCATGCTTTTGAATGTGTTGAATGGATGAATGATCATCATCATCAATATATATATATATATATATATATATATATATATATATTTAGAGCGCACGTAAATGACACACACGCGAAACAAAAAAAAGACAGAGAAAAACATCATGTACCGGGAAACAATACCGCAACAGCAATGTAAAAATGCGACAAGAAACAATGAACAGCGATATAGAACAACGACATACATATGATAAACATCGCACAACACAAAACTAGCAAAAGAAACAGCAAGAATTAAGAATATAGAATGAGGAAGCAAAATGATGAAGACATATAGACAAATAGACATGAGATGGACGAAGGAAGTAAGTGAGCGGTATGAAGGAAGATACTACAATTTAGCATACGGTGTTAATCTGAGTGTTTGGATCGAAGGATATTGAAAATAAATGTTTACGTAGGGAGGAGGAGAAAGACGCATAGGATGTAGACGAGAGAACATGTAATGGAAGCGAATTATAGAAACGGGGTGCAAAAAATGAAAATGATTTGGCCGACCAACATGATTCGTTCAGAGCTCTTGGGCAATTCAGAGGCCGAGTGATGCGAGGGGAAAAATGAGAGGAATGAGAGAGCAGGCTAACAAGGTATTGAGGCTGATCGATGCCGTTTAAGAGTTTAAATATGGTACAAGCTAATTTGTAATGCACACGTGGAATGATGGGCAGCCAATGGAATTTGTGGAGATATTGAGAGGTGTGACAGCAAGGGACAGGAGAGCGCACAAATCTACAAGACTGATTCAAGACGGACTGCAAAATCCTCAAAAAACTGCGGGGAGTATTAATATACAAAGTGATACAATAATCAATGCGTGGAAATATGAAAGTTTTTACAAAGTAAATGCACCTTGTCTGATTGAGTGATTGTATGAATGATGCGTATGTGAGTTCTACTGTATGCTTGAGGTGTATGAATGTTCTGCGAGTGTGAATGTGTGTGAAAGTGTTGTCACTGCTTAATTTCATGTGCCCGGCGCGTTGATGTGATTCCTGTGTTTGGAACGTGTTTGCGTCCTTCCCTTGCGATACTGTATCACGCTTCATTTGCTGTTCCATACACCTCCAGTCATTATAGTTATCCGTAACTTCCTGCTCCTGTATTGGTGTTCGTAATAACGCGCTACTTTTGTCGCCTAATCCGTGTTTTCTTTTGTTCCACATGTAGAGTCAGATTATTTTTAGAAATCTAAGGATGATCTCGTGATGTTTGCAGTGAATTTATCAGCTACATGCTCCGCATCTGGCTGGGGAGTGTTGTAGCGTCTGCATCGTCTTTATTTTATTATATTTTTATACATCTTACTTTGCGCGTTATTCGAAATTGTTTATTATTTATTTGTTTCCTTTTCCTCGATTTTCCGGTATTAATTCCTTTCCACCCAAAACATGTTATAAATTTAGGTGTCGCAGCAAAATTTCAGGGGGCATACATTGTTTATATATTGGTTCAGTTTGTAATCTCAATTATCTTTCTAATCTCCTTTGGTTTATTCAATTTATCGCTGCATTATTTATTTCATGATGTTTTGTTATGTTGTACTTTGTACCACTGCCCTGAGTCAATGACCTGTATGCTGATTCGTCATAATTGAGCTCCGTCCGTAACCCAGCCTATAAAGGACGCCAATACAGGAAACGGCCTTAGTCGCAACCGACCACTTACGTGTTTTTTTACTTGTGACAACCAAACCCGCCATATGCCCTCAAGCCAATGCTATATGTTTGGTATGCTTGATATTGCAGAACATATTCAATTCATTGATCACTTCATTGCAAAATTCTGATCCATTATCACTGACAATCACACGAGGACAGGAATGACGGGGAATAATATCTTCAATTAAAATTCTAGATATTTGATCTGCAGACTTGTCTGGTACTGGGAACGATTCGGGGAATCCGGAAAAATGATCAAAAATATTTATTATTTACGAAACTTATTTTCAGCATAACTCAATATTTATCATTTAAATACAAGTTTATTTATTTTCAGCATAACTCAAAGGGAATGGACCGCAGCAATCAATGAGAATAATTTCAAAGGGATAATGAGGGATTTGCATTTCTTGTAGAATTGGCTTTTGTTTGTGGAGTTTTCTCATATTACATTGAACGCACTTTGTGACGTACTGAACTACATCCTTATACATGTCGGGCCAGAAATATCGTGATCGAATTTTTGTATATGTTTTATCAATTCCAAAGTGTCCACCGAATTATCCGTTATGTGTTTCTTTTATTAATAATGGTCTGAAAAGTGATGGAATGTACAACTTCATGCCGGGATGTTTGTAACAATGGTCGGGGTCTGATGTGTGATACAACAACAACAACAACAACATGTATTTGATATAGCGCACTTTCGAGGACAAAGGCGCGAGCAGGAGCTGAGTAATAAAATGTAGACACAGAGCGGTATGGGGACAAAAATATGGAGCACAAATCGACAGAAAGTACATGGGTGCTTGCAAAATTGAACACATACATATGGGGTATGGGGACAAAAATATGGAGCACAAATCGACAGAAAGTACATGGGTGCTTGCAAAATTGAACACATACATACACACAAACACATATACACAAACACATGCACAAGAACACATACACACGCATATATATATATATATATATATATATATATATATATATATATATATATATATATATATACATACACATGCGTACACATACATATATGAATAATGTAATGTAATAGAGCATATAATGGAAAGAGAGAAAATATATTGTGGTGTTGTATATGTGATGAGTGTGTGTGTGTGTTGCGTCAGAGCGGCGTTGGTAGATTGACGCTATGTATATGTTGTATACAAAGAATCTCATAACCTTCAATTAGGCTTTATTTAACTGAAAACGTAGCACTCAGAACAAAAACACACACAAAACAAACACCACAATCGCCGACCATAGTTCACATACGCATCGCACCAGTCAATCTGTAATTACAAACACAAATACTATTTTATTCTAATGTAGAAATTTACACATACAATTTCTACCACATCCTCCCCCTCTTTTGTAAAACAAACCCACGAATAAAGTTAAAACCTTGAAAAGATGACATCTTCAAATACAGGAGGCGACTGAAGCATATAAACGTTCATAAATTGATGAAAATAACACAGAATTAAGGATCAATGACTTCAAAACGTTTCGGTGGTCTACGATCACGAGTAGATCAACGCAGAACAGGAGAGTGACATGTTTCAACCGACTCTGACCGATTGTGATTCCGGGACGTACATTCTGAGAGACCCATTTCAACATCAGTGTTCGGAGTTTCAACAAGCACTGATGGGGGAGGAACACCCACCGGTTCCCTCAAGGGTCGCTGCCCAATATCGGTTTCAAGGCCAAGCATATCAGGGGGACACGGCGCCAAATGTTTGAGCGAAACAGTCGTCTCTCTCCCATCTGGAGTCCTCACATAAGCATACGACGGGTGCGATTCCAACACCTCAACTTCCTCCACATAAGGATCATATTTCGAAGCCCTGTTGAATTTGCGCACAAAAGCTCGAGTGGGAGCCAATAGCCAA
Organism: Sacculina carcini; assembly: GCA_916048095.2. Classification (NCBI taxonomy): domain Eukaryota; kingdom Metazoa; phylum Arthropoda; class Thecostraca; family Sacculinidae; genus Sacculina; species Sacculina carcini. The sequence goes on from OU696584.1 coordinate 3,516,203, forward strand.
CTAGGTACTGCATGTCCAGACGTGGATCTGCGAGTGAAGCTGAACATTCGTTCGTGAGGGGTGCAATTGGTGGCCCGACACAAAAGGGACCTGACGGAATGCAAAGCATCGGGTAGTGCCTGCTCCCAGTTATGGATTGGCAATTGTTGGTTCTTCAACGCCAACGTTACAGTGGTCCAAATTGTACCGTTAAATCGCTCGCATTGTCTGTTACCACTGGGATTATAAGAGGTGGTGCGACTAGTAGCTACACCACGAGATGATAAATACTGTTTGAGCTGATCAGATATGAAAGCGGTGCCGCGGTCAGAATGTATGTAGGCCGGCATTCCGAAAATCGTGAACAATTGGTTAAAACATTTAATAACAGAATTAGCAGATACATCCGGACACGCAAACGCAAAAGGAAATCTGGAAAATTTGGCGTTGTTGGTAGATTGACGCTATGTATATGTTGTATACAAAGAATCTCATAACCTTCAATTAGGCTTTATTCAACTGAAAACGTAGCACTCAGAACAAAAACACACACAAAACAAACACCACAATCGCCGACCATAGTTCACATACGCATCGCACCAGTCAATCTGTAATTACAAACACAAATACTATTTTATTCTAATGTAGAAATTTACACATACAATTTCTACCACAGTATAGCAATGTTGATTCAGCAGTGTATGTGCGTATGTGTGTATGCGTGTCTGTGCGGAGTGGTGCAAGTGCTGCAGCGGTGTCATCTTGCAGGCGAGAAGAGACGGGTACGAGATGAGACGAGCGGCAGTGCGGTGCAGGAGTCGACAGTATTTGCGCGCTGTGTGTGTGTTGTATTTGCGTGTTTGCGTGTTGTTCTCTGAGACGGAATTAGCGTTGTTGTTCTTCCCTTGGGTGTGTGTTATTTTCATCATATCACCACTGCATCGTTATACAATACATACTTCAAGCTATTTCGGCTCCCCATTATCGTCATGGCGAACCTGAAGCTAAATGATGTCATGCGGCAGTTCGATGGAGGACAAGACGTGGTGCAGTGGATTGATAAGTACGAGAAAGTCGCCAAACTACAGAAGATCAGCGACCTGGCGAATGTGTTGCCGCTTTTTCTCGACGGAAAGGCATATGATGTATTTAATGAGATGAGCGAAGAGAAGAAGAATGTGTAAGACAAGATAAAACAGAAGCTCCTTGAGTCATTCTCCATTAACAGATTTTCGGCCTACGAGAGATTCGCCTGTTGCAAGTGGATCGGAGAGTGTGCAGACGTATATATGTCCACTCTCAGAAAGCTAGCGAAGCTGGCCGACATGGAGCATGACGAGGTATTGAAAAATGCCTTTGTGACGGGGATGCCTCGAGATGTATCCAAGGAGCTGAGAACTATGGCGAACATTAAACGGTCGGTCTAAATGATGTCATTGAACGAGCTCGAGTGTTGTTGGAAGAGGAGAGCGGAGGAGCGGCGATGGTCTCGAGGAGCGTGCGAGTCGAGGAGAAGAAGCCGTTCAGCGGATGTTTTAATTGCGGCGGCCCACACCTGGCGAGGGATTGTGATCGTGTCGTTCGCGGTTCAAACGTGTCATCAAACGGGAGTCGGCGCAGGATCGAATGTTTCCGATGTGGCTCGTTGTGGCTCGAATTTTCTTGTGGTCGACGGTGAACCCAGAGGCGTTGACGTGGAATCGACAAAAATTGGCGGACGTGGCAGCGAAAATAAATTTTTGACGGTTCAATGTGACGCCGGCGTCGTCGCAGCGGTGTATCAGCTGCCAGACTCGCTGCAGATGCTCTTCGTAGCTGACGGTATAGACCAGCACGTCGTCCACGATCTTGCAGTAGTCGGGTAGGACAGCCAAGGCGACGTCGCCGCGTCGGTTGAATTCGTCGCCGCTGGAGACCAGGCCCATCGGCGCGCGACAGAACCTGAATCGGCCCCACGGGGTGATGAAGGTGGTGAGGTCTCGGTCCTCGCGCCGCAAGGGCACCTGAAAGTACCCTTGTAATGCATCCACCTGGGTGAACCACCGATTGCCGAGACCCATACTGCTCACAACCTCCACAGGCGAGAGAACCGGACGCGTAGGCCGGCGAACGAAGCGGTTGAGGCGTGTGAAGTCTACCGTGAGTCGGCAGCCGTTTGGCGTGCCGTCTGCCTTGCGCTCGCCGACAACGACGATGGGTGAGCACCAGTCCGTTGGGTGGGAGACAGGCTCGATGACGCCCTGCTGGTGAAGTTGCTCCAACTGCTGTTGTGCCTGGGCGCGATGACAGAACGGTACGGAGCGGGGAGCCGTCACGTTGTACGGCACCGGGTTATCACGCAGATCGATCCGCATTGCCCCGCCTTTCATTGATTGATTGATTGATTATTGAGTTTTTGGGGTGCACCGGACTCTAGGACCATATGGCACCCCCCAGTCTGTTAATAGCTAAATTAAACTAAAACTATGCATATGAAGGTAATGGAGAGATGAAATAAATAAGCGTGAGGGTGAGTGATATGAATATGAAAGTCAGACGAATAAAAATCAATAAATAGTTCTAAAAGGCAAAAGCCGTAAAAATTCAAAAATGCGACCCTCAATGACCGCCGATTGCTCCTGTCCGAGAACATCGTGAATAGTCCGAACGGATCCAAGAAAACATTGACGCGCCTCTGAGAATGATGGGCATCCCACCAGGATGTGTTGCACGGAGAGACGTGCATTACATGCGCTGCACGTGGGTTCAGGTTGTCCGAGTAGAAGATGGCGATGCGTGTCGTACCTGTGGCCCACACGTAGACGACAGAGCGCCACTTCCTCGGACCTCTTCCGGCGACAAGAGCACATCCAATGTCCGATTTCGGGCTTCACTGCTTTTGATTTGTTAGAACCACATTCGTCCCAGGAGAGCTGCCAGCGAGAACGGATAAAACGATGTATAATAGGATAAAAGTCCGAATACGGAATGGAAAAGCTTAGCAGCTCTTTTTGCGGCTCTGTCAGCTCGCTCGTTACCCAAAATACCAATATGGGCCGGAATCCAGCAGAACTTTACACGCTTGCCCTGGTGGTGGATGATATCAAGAGATAAAAATCCTCTGTATAAGAGGATGTAAGGAGAAAGACGATAATGAAGTTAAAGCACTAAGGGAGTCGGATAGAACTAAAAACAATGAAAATGAAGATGAGCGAATAAAAACCAGGGTCAGCAGGATAGCGTACAGTTCAGCCGTGTAAATGGAAGCGCTCGCTGGCAGCGTGCTCGAGCGGCACGTACCTCCACTTACAAACGCACAACCCACACCACTGGCCCACTTAGACCCATCAGTGTACACGGCAGTATACCGTCCGTAAGAATGAATTCGCTCCAGTGCGTTTGAGAGAAGCACACTGGGCACTGTACGGTGTTTCGGCAGATCTGCTAGCGAGACGTCGACCTCGGGTGTGACCAATTCCCAGGGTGAATCCGCCGAGTATTCTTGTCTGAGGACGTCGTTAGCACCCATCCCGCATGACTCCAGCAGTGCCTTCATTTTGCTGCAAAACAGCGCAGAGCACTGAGGTCCTGGAAGCTGCTGCTGCTCAGGCACATGCTGGGAAAATACCACGTCATACGCGGGGTTTTCATGGGTGCTTGCCAGCTTGCAATAATAACGCATGCCCAGCTCTTGACGACGGAGCGCCAGCGGATCCTCATCAGCCTCAACAAGGAGGCTGACGATTGGCGATTCTGCCAGATTGATCGCCACGGGTTTGATCATAGCCCATATGGGCAACATGTCGCTTGTGTTGGTGAAATCGTGTGAGGATTATGTTGTGCTTATATTTAACCACGGAACTACTGCAACAGGAGCCAACCCAACAAAATTGCTCGTAAAATCAAGCTCGCTAGCTTAGAAGCTTAGCTTAAAAGATAGTTCAGCCCGTAAACGCTTTTATTTATATTACTAATGGAATGTCAAAGAAATTATACAAACACACAATTATCAGTTGACAGTTCAACACAATCAACCATGGACACCTCATTACTACTATTTTCTATAAATCACTTCACACTTCCGTTACATTCAAATATAGCGCTCAACTCAAAGTCAACAATACATGTACCAACATTAACTTCACGTCATGAATATGTTCGCGATACGTCAGACATCCATGTTTTATTACAAGCGCTTCAGTTTTTCATTCCGTACTTTTCCGAAATTGTCGTTTTCAAATTTGTTTTGGACTTCTTCCGCCAGAGCTTCTATCGCCCATGCCTGCCGAGAGGTCTCACTGGTATATTATGTAAACTTCTCCAACAGGCTAATTCTAGTTTGTTACCATCAATCACACACAATTGATACTAACACTGATATATTTCATCTCAGAATATCAGCAGCCGTTGTCCTCATTAAAAGCACTGGAAATATCGACTTGTGCGCCGCTTTGGTCACCCATCGAGCTGACCTCGCTGGCTTCATCGGTAACAGGCGATTTCGTCTCTAAAACAGCGCCAAACACCAGCTCACCGCCGTTACAAACTGCAGCCAACAACAAAACATAAAGTAAAACCGCATGAACGGTAAACGCTTTACCGTATTAGAACACTGAAAATGGAAAATACTGGAGAGTTCATGAAATACTCCCGGAACAGGAATCGAACCACCTGCATTCGAACATTCGAACGCCGATGTATTAATTAATCATACGGGGCTGTATATGCAAAAATATAACATACTGTGCCGTATGTGGCCGAATAATAACCTTACAGCATATATTAACACCATACAGAACAAACACAATGATTGAACACACAACGCTGACTCAACCAAACACATTTGATTTTGAACTCATTCCAATTCACTAGTACGCTTGCACAACCATCCAAACAAGCTCCGCCCACCAAAGTGTCTGTTTTGTCTGGGAAAATACCACGTCATACGCGGGGTTTTCATGGGTGCTTGCCAGCTTGCAAGAATAGCGCATGCCCAGCTCTTGACGACGGAGCGCCAGCGGAGTCTCATCAGCCTCCACAAGGAGACTGACGATTGGCGACGTGCGAATCGCGCCGGTGGCAATGCGTATCCCTGCGTGGTGTACGACATTCAACCGGCTTTTTGCTGACTCCGAAGCCAGATCATATACGATGCTTGCGTAATCGAGACGCGACCTGACTAACGAGCGGTACAGAAGGAGAAGGGACTGTCGATCTGCTCCATACCGCATGCGAGAAACAGTCTTCAGCACATTCAGTGCCTTTAGACATGTGGTACTCAGCTGTGAAATATGGTCGGTGTAGGTCGAGCGCGAGTCCAACGTGACCCCTAAAAACCGAACCGTGCGTTGGAATGAGACAGCACTGCCGTACAATTCCACTTCCATGTCAGGGCAGGCACCTCGACGGCGGCAGAAGTGTACACCGACCGTTTTGGACGTCGAGAAGCGGAAGCCGTTACGCGTTCCCCAAGTCTCTATTTTATTCACCGCCAGCTGCAGTCGACGCTGGACAGCAACAGTGCTGCGGGAAGAACACCATATGGCGAAGTCATCCGCAAATAGAGACCGTCCAATCGAGGGAGACAAATGATTGTCAATGTCGTTGATCATTATGGCTAAAAGGGCCACGCTGAGCACACTACCCTGTGGAACGCCTTCGGCCTGATCGAACGAACGAGACAGGGAGTTCCCCACACGCACACAGAATGTGCGGTGCAAAAGGAAATTGTGTACGAGCCTCCCCATGTTGCCTCTGACACCACAGCGATGCAGTTTGCGAAGAATACCATGTCGCCATGTGGTGTCATATGCCTTTTCGATGTCAAAGAATATCGCCCCGACGTGGTGATCTCGCGTAAAACTTTCACGTACGCGAGAGTCAATGGTGACCAAGTGGTCTAACGTTGAGCGACCCTGGCGAAATCCGCCCTGAACATCATTGAACAGCCGACCGCGTTCCAGAAACCATACCAGCCGTCTGCAAACCATTTTCTCAAACAGTTTGCAGAGACTGGAGGTAAGCGATATCGGGCGATAGTCAGACGGGAGATCGCCCGATTTGCCCTGTTTCATGATGGGTATCACGATTGCCCGTCGCCAGGAGGTCGGAAACTGCCCACCATTCCACAGATCATTGAAAACCTGCAGCAAGGTGGACAGCACTGTGGGCGACAGACGTTTCAGCATGAGGTTGTGCACCTCATCAGGGCCTTCAGCCACATCGCGAAGCGATCGCAAGGCTGTTCTCAGCTCAGATGCAGAAAAATCGCTGTTGATTGGCAGCTGACAGCTGGTGGAGAAATCAACGGGTGATCTTTCGCACTGCTGTTTGATCGCCTCAAAATCAGGGTCACGTTTGCACGACAGCGCTCCGCTAAATATCGGCCAATTTCGTCAGCAACATGCTCCGGATCTATCACGTCTACGCCACTGATCTTCAGAGAAGGCAGTGGAGTGGGACGGTACTTCCCAGAGATGCGCTTTATACGGTCCCATATGGTGGATATAGGACAATGCCGATTAATGCTGGACACATAGGACACCCACGAGGCCTGCTTCGACTCGCGAAAGGTCCATCGAGCTTGTGCGCGAGAGTGGCGAAAACAAAGCATGTTTGCCACCGTGCTGTTGCGCCGGAAGCGACCACAGCAACGACGTCGCTCTCGGAACGCTGCAGAACACGCGTCTGTCCATCAAGGAACAGGACGCCGCCGGGGACGCGATGCCGTACGCGGAATGCTCTGTTTGGCACAGGTGACAATGGCCTCAGTAAAATCTTCGACGCTGGATCGAAGTGTGGGGTTGCCCATGGCTTCCAGTGTCAAGCAATCATAGCGGACCCAATCAGCTCGTTTGAAATTCCATCTCGGTGGACGTGTTCCCAACCTAGGTACCTCATTGAGACAGATCCATATAGGGAAGTGGTCACTCCCATACACACTGTTCTCAACGGTCCAGCTCGTGGATGCCTGCAGACTGGGACTGCACAGACTGAGGTCCAGAGCGGACATGCTTCCCGATGGCATGGTACAATGCGTATATGTGCCTGTGTTTAAAATACCTATGTCTAATACAGTTAAAGTATCCTCCATAATAAAACCACGGCTGCAATATGCATCACAACCCCAAAAAGGGCTGTGAGCATTAAAATCGCCTAACACATAAAAAGGGGGTGAAAGTGAACTGATTAAAAACTCGACGTCAGCCCTTGGGAACGGGCGACCAGGCGGCAGGTACAATGAGCACACACTCACCTCCCTACCACCGAGCCAGCACCAAACCGCAACCACCTGCAAATCTGACTGAATATGCAGGCGGCGACAGGGTACACTGGTGCGAACAGCCAGCATAACCCCGCCATGGGCTATGGTCGAGCTGGGATTATCATACCTAAAAACATTAAAATCCTGAATACTAAAATACGAAGAAGTTAAAAGCTTAGTCTCCTGTATTGCTAAAATCGATGGTTGTCGGGAGTGTAAAATATGCAGTAAATCATTCAAATTTGGTCTAATACCTCTAATATTCCATTGTAAAATGGACATAAAAATAAATAGGTACCTTATCGCATCGCTTGGCCGATCTTCCTTTCTCCGCGTCAGGTGGGCACCCACTTGGAGAGGCCGAGAGCTTCCGCTTAGAGGAACCCTCCACCCCCATGGCAGTGGTGGGTGTCGCTCCGTCGTGTGCGGAAGGCGGTGCGATAGCAACCGCCGAGCGCGGAGATGCAGGGACCGCGCTCGCTTTGTGACCGGGAGATGCTCGCCGGTCACTCCTCGGCGAGGCTGACTTGACCGAACGGCGGCTCTTGTGTTGAACCACCGTCCAGTCTCCGGATTTCCTCCGGCTCGGAGACGACCGCTCTGCTGGCTTGGAAGCCTGCTGAGCGGCCGGTTTTTTGCCGCCCTGACTAACCGGCATCGCTGCCGATTTGCCAGTACGGTCCATCGGCCGGTTGACCGGCCGATCGGCGACCCGCTGGGGTCGCCGCTCAGCAGCCTTTTCAGGCTGCTGGGGAGCGGCCGCCTTGAGCCGCTGGGTTGCGGCCGTCTGAGGCCGCTGGGTCGCGGACGCCTGGGACCGCTGGGATGCGGCCGTTGGCGACCGCGACACGGCAGCCTCCTCATGCCGCCGATCAACCGGTGTTGGTTCATGCTCATGTTTGTCAACCTCAGGTACGACCAGCTTCAAGCCCATTGGTCCCGCCAGCTTCAAGAAGTCTCCCACAGTCAGCTTCTCCAGAAACGAGTCGACAGACTGTGGAGGCTGAGCCGACTTTGTGACGACGCCGACAAAGGAAGGGCCTGATGGATGCGAGCTGCGATATACAGCACGCGCCTCGCCGAAACTGCAGCGCTGGGCAGCGCGGATAGCCAGAATTTATTTTTCTTTCAGCCATTCCGGGCAGTCACGCGACGAGGACGCATGACCGCTGCTCCTGCAATTGACACAAAAATAGTCATCTTCGCAATCAGCAGCGGAGTGCCGTTCGGATGAGCAACGTCCACAGATCTCTGCACGGAGCGGGAGCTCGTATGTCCGAAACGTTGGCACCTGTAACATCGCATTGGGTTGGGTACGTAGGGGCGGACACGGATACGCTGACGGATGTCATCGATCTTGATGTCGTCCGGCAGAACAGCACCGTCAAACGTGAGGAAGAAAGAGTGCGTGGCACCTCGCTACCCTCACGCCGTCGGACGATGCGCTCCACGCGGATGACACCTTGGGAGGCCAATCCGTCGCATATCTCCTATCAACATCGCTTATCAACACCCTCTAGCGCACGACAAAACATAACGCCTCTGGCATGGTTAAGTGTCGAATGCCCACACACCGAGATGGGGGTGCTCATCCAACGCTTCTCATTGCCCGATCCGACGCGATACCGAAAAGTGTCAGCCTTTATCGCGCGGGCGGCTGCCGTCTCAGTTGCGTACCAGCAGAGAACCGTCTCTCTGTCGGCTGACTTCAACAGGCGCGTCTCCAATGTTCTTGAACCCATCCAGACGACGGAATGGGTTCAGCGAGGACAATGTCACGTGTTCATTGGTGCTGGTAAAAACCAGCACCATCGGCACAGGTGCAACACGACTCTCGTCGTGCATGTGGCTCAGAGTACGGCCACCTTTCGGCGGTCGTGGCCGATCGCCCGATGGACGACCAGCAGTTGGGGTGGTTGTGGGTTTTGAAGCCATGTGATGTTTCGTAGTCTCTGCGCGCACGACCACCCACCTATGCACGGGGCCCTACTGAGGGGACGGGCAGAGCCAGCATGGGATGCCACGCCAGTGGTGGTGCGCGCTGTACGGGAACCGAATACCCCTGAGCTCGCTGCGAGCTCCGCCCGGTACGAGTACGCGGGAGCTACAGCAGCGGGCCCGGACCAGTGACCTCCACCTGGACCCAGCAACTGCAGCCCCACTGCAAAAGGCGGACTTGGCTGCAAACGAAAAATGGCTGTTTAGCTTGGTCGTCTGCTGAATCCGAGACCTCACATTAAATGTAATCTGAGCCAATGCTTCCATGCGCCGGGAAAGCAAACACGAGGGTCACACACACACAGCTAAAATCAGACTGTCTTGACACCTCGCGCACACTCTTACAACATCATGCATACAAACATACCTTCCTTCGTAACTCCAGATTATTAACACCCGTATATCCTTCGAGGAGTTTGATCGGGCTCGTCCTGAACGTCCCTGTAGCCAGCCGTAGGCAGCCGTTCTGCACTCCGTGCAGTCTCTGTAGCACGTGGGGCGATGCTGCCGCGTAGACTTCCGCTCCGTATTCCAGGATGGGTCGTACAAGACTTTTGTATAATTTCACCATCGTCGCTGTGTCGGCGCCACTGTACTGGCCCTGTATAGATCTTGGTACTTTGACCCTTTTTGAAGCCTTTGCAATTAAGTGTTCGACGTGTAGGTCCATTTTCAACTTTTTGTCCATTACAATTCCTAAAAATTTGAATTTGGTGTCATAGGTTATGTTTTGCTCGCTGAGGCGCAGCGGCAGTGTCGGCGACATATGCCCGTGTGCCGAGAACAGCACAGCGACCGACTTACCGGCCGAAAACTGCAGCCCATTGCGTTCTGACCACGCCGTCAGGCGGTCGAGACTGAGCTGCAGCAGACCGTGCGCTCGCCGTGCGTCATGACTTGTCGTCCATATGGCCGTATCATCAGCATACAGTGAGTATTTTAAGCCATTCGGTAGGTCTTCAAAGATGTCAATCATTACGTTGAAGATTGTGGGTGACAGACAACTTCCTTGAGGAAGACCAATTTTTGTTGTAAAACGTCTAGAGGTAAAACCATGCATGCGAATAAAAAATGATCTATGTCCATCGATAAAATTTGTTAAAAACTTCATCATGTTGCCCACAATGTCCAGCCGGTGTATTTTCCTCAGCACAATGTGCTGGTGCACTGTGTCGTAGGCTTGTTTAATGTCGAGGAATACAGCTAAGGTGCACTGTTTCGTACTGAATCCTTTCCGTATGTGTGCCTCAAGGTTAACAGCATGGTCGACGGCAGAGCGACCGGGTCGGAACGCAAACTGGTTGTGGTCCAGCAATCCGCCTCTCTCGAGCACATACGATAGACGTCGAGCCACCATCCGCTCCATCAGTTTCCCTAGGCAGCTTGTGAGCGTGACGGGTCGATATGAGGTGCTCATGTTACGGGGTTTACCGGCCTTCAAGATTGGTATGATAATCCCCTCCTTCCATTGTTGTGCAAATTGTCCTGATGACCAGATGATGTTAAAATATGGATAAAAGCTCGATGAGGTAAATGCCTGAAGAATTCGTAGTGCAATTGGTCTGGGCCCCTTGATGTGTTTCCGGCTGATTTAATAGAGCATGAGAGCTCCTCTATGGTGAATGGTGAGTTATATTCACACTCGTCCGCCATCCTCTCTGTATTCTGTTCCGCCAGATACTCCCTATACACTCCATCAGCGAAGCCGGCACTCAGATGCTGACCGGAACTGACTGCCGCGATTGCGGCCGCCAGCTCGTTCACTACGTGTTGCGGCTCGTGTACCGTCGCGCCATTCACCCTCAGGACGGGCACCACTGATGGTGTGCACCGGCCCCGTAATGTTCGGATACTCCTCCAGACACTAGTTAGTGGAGTATCCTTGTTTATAGTGTCAATGAATGTATTTAATGTACACGTGCTTAACAATATCTGCTTACTTTGTAAATGCTGCTGGCTTGGCCTACATTGGTCAGACCCGTCGTCACAACAAGAGCTTCGCTAAACAGCATACAAAGAGATGCAGCGTACACAATACAAGATCACCGTGACACGGTAGAAATTCCATGGTGTGATTGGTGATTGGTGTGTTGCATTAAATGTATCATTTTTCTTTGCCTCTCTGATGATGCGTCGAGCAGCGGCACGTCTACGGCACAGCTCGATCCTGGTGTCGATCGTACCATGTCGGACATGTCGTCTCATCGCTCTTTTCCTAAGGGCCACAGCTCGTCGACATTCGTCGTTAAACCAGGGCACCGGTCTGTGCTTTCTCGGCCTGCTGGTTAACGGTATTGCTCTTTTGGCTGCATATATTATGATGTTAGTGATTTGTGTCACCCTGCTATCTATTGTTAGCTCCCCTTCTGGTGGATCCAGCTGACAAAGATCTTCAAATTGGCCCCAGTTTGCTCTCTTCATGTTCCATCTGGGTGTATAGTGTGTTATCCGGTGGTCCAGAGCAGAGTGGATAAAAATTGGGTAGTGGTCAGAGTTGTATGTATCGTTACCTACCGTCCAGTAAAAAAGCGATGCGATGGTTGGTGAGCACGCCGATACGTCGATGGCTGTTTGTGTATTATTGGCCATATGGTGGTAGGTTGGGGACCCGTCATTTAGCACGACCAAATTGTTTGCGTATAGCCATTGTTCTATTATTCGCCCTCGAGCGTCTTGGACACATGACATCCCCCACAGCTGACTGTGAGCATTGATGTCGCCCAACATTAAAATTGGGTTGGTACGTTCTGTGATTATGGATTGCATTTTTTGTGCGATCGATGAGTTGTTACATTACGGCGGAATATATATATTTAATATGCCAATGACCATACCGTTTGAGGCGACGGTGCAGGCTGTCGCCTGTAAGTCGTCGAATTGGGGTAGCTCTAGCGCGTGTTGTGGCACCGTGTTTTTCACGTACAAGGCCACACCGCCCACACCGTCTTCGATCACTGCCGCTGTAATCACATCGATATGTTGTATAATTATACAAGTTAACGTGATCAGTGCTGGCAAACCATGTCTCTTGGATTGCCAGCACCAAAGGTTGTTTTGTTAGTGCGATTTGTTGAAAGTCTGCCCTCCCCGATATCAATCCTCTGCAATTCCATTGTAGGATTGTTAAAAACATAGATAAATTATAAAAATTGTGAAAAAAGATGTCTAGATTATGTTATCACAGGGCTGACTGGTGATCCGCGTGGCGGAGTGTCACCGCCGCCTGCAGCCTCAGTGGCTGTTCGGCGGCCCATCGACCGCTCCATGTTCGGCGACTGTTGTCGTCGCCGGGTCACCACGGTCCACTCAGTGACGGCAGTGGCTGGCCGTCGTGGCTCCGGTGTGTGATTGCGTGGTGATTGGCTGAAGGCGCGTCGTGTCGACCAGCAGCGTCGTCTCGATACTCCCCGACGTCTCTGTGGAGACGGTCTCGATCTCGGTTTGCTGTTGACGGTGTTATTGCTGGAATTGATGCTGCAGCTGCATGTTTTTGTCGTCTGTTGTGTGCTGTTGACTTTCAAAGTTGTCTCGTCTGTCTGCGTGACGATTGATTTGGTGCTGATTGCTGTTTTGGCTGCGATGACATATGAAGTATGTGCATTTTGTCGGCTATTAAACGCTGCTCGCGCCTCTCTGAATGAGATGTTGTTTTTAACCTTCATGGCACATATTTCTTTCTCGTCCTTCCATCTAGGGCAGGTATTTTGAGATGCGATGTGATCGGGACTGCCGCAGTTGATACATCTTTGTGGCGAGACGCAATCGGTATCGCCGTGATCGGGTTGACCACACCTCACACACACGGCCTCGCTACGGCAATTCTTGGTACCATGACCGAACTTGTGACATTTAAAGCATCGCAGCGGGTTAGGGATGTACGCTCGTACTTCATATCTGAGGTACCCGGCCTTCACGTGTGTCGGTAATGTGGCCGTAGGGAAAGTCAGTGTGAGAAGTGATGTCGGTTTTCTGCTGCCATTTATCATTGTCGAAATTCTCCTCACCTCGGTGATTCTGACCTGGGCAAAACCGCGTGTGAGTTCAGAGTCGTCCACATATCTGAGTTATGATGCATATATTGTTCCGCGGCAGGTGTTTCTACTCGGGTGGAGTGTTACACTTACCGGCCTGTTGCAGAAAGTGGTCATTGCCATTATTTTGCTTGTTTGACGACTATTCGATGTTTTGATGATGCAAGTTCCATCAAAGGGAGTTTCAATTTGCACCTTTTGCACATCACCCAGTATGCTCTTTAACTGTGCATCGATCCAAAAAGGACCGAGTTTTTAAAAATTGTGACATTGTTGTTGTGGTGTGATCACGGTATACGATCCGTTTTGGTCGTATGCCATCGTATTTCCTGTTGTTCCAGTGGTTTGATTTTTTCCGTTTCCATTTGCGAGGCCGGAGGTCGTTTCCTTTGTCGTTAAGTCTTGCGTTCGTGTCATTCCGTTCAGAGTGTCATATCCATTTGCGAGGCCGGAGGTCGTTTCCATTGTCGTTAGGTCTTGCGTTCGTGTCATTCCGTTCAGAGTGTCGTTTCCGTTTTCATAGCCGTTGGTCTTGTCCTTGGTTAGAGATGCTTGGGATGATGTGGATGATTCTGACGGTGATTTTGTGTAATGGTTTTGGGTTCCCAGGGTCTTATCTTTGTCTCTTTTTCTTTTTCTTTTCCTCCCGGACATTTCCCTTACCTTGGTTCCAATGAAATTTGGGGAATCAGTGAAAGTGAATAGAAAGGTAGGAGAAAGAAATACGCTGACGCTGACTATGCTGACGATATTCAGTTTTACATCCCGCTTCCTTTTCATTATCCTTGCCTGCTATCTGACGTGCTTTCTGATATTTCTTCTTGGGCTGCAGCTCGCAATCTTCTCATCAACACTTCAAAGTCTGAGTTTCTCCCTCTTCATCCTCCACTGCTCTCAGTTCCCCTAGCCGTTACCGTTCGAAATCTTGGTATTATTTTTTATTCTTCGCTCTCCTTTGTAGATAACATTCGCTCCGTCGCACGCACTTGTCGTTTGATCCTACGTTCACTCTATCCCACTCGTCCCTGTCTCGATCAATCTTCATCTATTAAACTTTTTAATTCTCTTATACTCTCTAGATTAGACTATTGCAACTCACTATACTTCAGCTTACCTCTTTCTTCCCTAAAATACTACAACGTGTTCTTAACCAATCTTGGCGATTTGTTCTTCACCCTACTCCTTGCCGTCATACATCCAGTTTTCTATTTAAGTTTCGTTGGCTTCCAATTGTCTCTCGTATTCACTTTCGCCTTTGCTGTCTAATCTTCAAACTCCTTCATGATCCTAGTCAACCGCCCTACCTAGTCAGTCTTTTAGCTCGTTCTGATAATGTTTCTTCTCGTAGACCTGTTCCCCTCATCTGTCCTCGGGCCACTAATGAATCTTCGTGATCCTCTAAATCTTTTACTTTCTTCGGTGTAACAATGTCTTATATTTTGCGGTGTTATATATATATATATATATATCTTATATTCTTATTTTTGTAATCGTCTGTTTTGGAACATTGTATATTGCATGTTGTGTATTAGATATAGCATAAGATAGATGGTAGAATAGAAAGTAGTGGTTGCACGCGCACACACACATAAACACATACATCACCAGAATAGGTTAGGCAACGAGAAAGTAGTGGTTGCACGCGCACACACACATAAACACATACATCACCAGAATAGGTCAGCATACAGAACACAGCATTGGTTGCACACACGTAGGCACACACACACACAACTGCAAGACATTAAGAGACAGCAGGGCAGCACGTGCACACGCATATATTACACACACCAGTGTGTAAGACTATGGGCGTGCTGCATTGTGGTGACCTTGCGGTCCGTAACTAATGAGGCCGTACACCGCTTGGAGCTGGAGAATGTTGTAGGCGGCGCTAGTTGGCACTATATAAGCAGTGTTTTCACCATTCGGGGGATAGAGAGGATGGAGATAGGAATAGAAGAGCAGCGGCAGTAGAGATATGGGATAGATAGATAGAAGCGGCAGCGGGATGAGATAGATTGAGCAGCAGCAGCAGTAGAGGAGATTCAGTAGAGAAGTGGAGTGGTTCAGAGGGAGAATGGAACGGAACAGAGTATAGCAACACCAGAGGGGAGCACAAGAGAACAGATAGGAAGACAGACAGGAGAGACAGACTAGCAGATACAGGCAGAACAGATAGGATAGAACATTGAATATAACGTTAGGACGATAGAGTTAAGAACTGCAACCTTCAATATCACGACGAAATACATTGTTTCAACAAAACTACTGTTTGGAATCGGACATCAAGCGTTATCGCGGCGCACAACATTAAGAGGCCTGCTTCACTAGAATTATCATCGCTGATAAACAACAATGTTACATTTGGTGCCGTGACCCGGATCCAAGGAGGTAGATAATTTGGAAAAGAAAACAGACATCTTCAACAGCGTGAAGACATCTTCAACAGCGCCCGAAATGTGTTACATCTGCTTCTGTGACTTCTGGACCTGTTACATCTGGTGCTCAAGAAAGACATCAGCAAAGCTTTCATCATCATTGGTGCTTCAATAGTGTTTGTAAGGTACGTGGTTAATCACTGCTTTCCTATTAAGTTTTGCATTTCCTTTTTCCTTAAATCAGAAATCAGAGCCATATTTAGAGTAAAACTAAATGTCTACGATTAAAATGAACGATACAGTAATGTCAGACGATCTAACGTCCACGCCATGAATATAAACAACATAATGGTCGCATATATCAACAAGCAGTCGATCATTAGGCAAATTGTACCCGAAAAAGACGACGATAATCAATAAGACAAGGACGATGTGGATAGTACGTCATTATCAGAACGACTAACACGACCTCAAACATAGCATTTATGAGTAAATATAGTTGAAGCTAATAAGCAGCGAAATGTACGCCGAGTAAACGAATCGAAGTAATCACAATTGCATTAATGACGAGCCAAAGCAAACAAAACAGAAAATATAGTGAAGTTTTGACCGGAAACGTAAAACAAGCCTTAGCGGGGAAGACTACCAGCATAACAAACGGACTGACTGATAGACTGACGAATTGATCGGAAGAGGAGGTACAGGTATATGCCGTAATTCTCACACACTGGTGAGAACAGAAATGAAGGCAGAACGAATTATATGGTTTTCGCATATGGCAGCGAAAACACCGAAGTTAAGTTGGGGCATTTGATATGCGACTTAACGGACAAGAGATATTGAATGATATATCTGGTAACAAAAACAGATATAACGAAGCATACAAGGAGAGTATGTATCGACATGCATAGATTGATGCATTGGAACGTGAGGACATGATACGCCACTAGGTGACTGATGACTATATGACTAGATGACTGAAAGTATGAACCGTTACTATGAAGGCCTTGAAACGTCCGTGTATAAGACATTACTAAACTGTAGACAAGACACCACTAGATAATTGAATGACAATGATAGAACGGCGAGAGAATAAAATTACGGTAAAATACAGAAGAGGAAATAGAGAGAAGAATTACGAAACAAGATTTATGTGAAAAATAATACATAGCTCTGCGAATACTGTTCCTATTCCGAACTAATCTTATTAATCCCACGGAATCCTATTCCTTTTCTTGATACCACGCTGATACACGACATTGAACAGCAGGCAAAAATCGACGGATTGTCCAGAACTATAAGAACATCAACGATCGACGCAGTAAAGTTGCTCATTACCGTTTGGGGAATGACATTAGAAGATGTACATGGTGCTCTACAATGTGAACAAGGAACTACCGTCAGCATTCAAGCGTGAAACCGATCAAGCCAAACTCCGAAGTGAGAAAAGCTGACAACAGTATCCTGATTACGTATATCTGTGCGATGACATCTGTGAACAACATCAGCCGAAATCATCCACCATGTACGAGGTACCAAGAAGCCAAGTACTCATCGGAACGCGTGCAAATAAACAACAATCGCGGGGCTCAATTGTACAAATACTCGTCAGTTGAAGATCATCACACGTCTTCAATGAAAACCCACTTCTGACCACACAATAGAATGGCCGTGTATAAGCTCTAGTGGCTCACATTCGCTCGAATGACCTCGCAGTTGTGATGTAACAATGTTTTATATTTTGCGATGTTATATATATATATATATATATATATATATATCTTATATTCTTATTTTTGTAATCGTCTGTTTTGGAACATTGTATATTGCATGTTGTGTATTAGATATAGCATAAGATAGATGGTAGAATAGAAAGTAGTGGTTGCACGCGCACACACACATAAACACATACATCACCAGAATAGGTTAGGCAACGAGAAAGTAGTGGTTGTACGCGCACACACACATAAACACATACATCACCAGAATAGGTCAGCATACAGAACACAGCATTGGTTGCACACACGTAGGCACACACACACACACAACTGCAAGACATTAAGAGACAGCAGGGCAGCACGTGCACACGCATATATTACACACACCAGTGTGTAAGACTATGGGCGTGCTGCATTGTGGTGACCTTGCGGTCCGTAACTAATGAGGCCGTACACCGCTTGGAGCTGGAGAATGTTGTAGGCGGCGCTAGTTGGCACTATATAAGCACAGTGTTTTCACCATTCGGGGGATAGAGAGGATGGAGATAGGAATAGAAGAGCAGCGGCAGTAGAGATATGGGATAGATAGATAGAAGCGGCAGCGGGAGGAGATAGATTGAGCAGCAGCAGCAGTAGAGGAGATTCAGTAGAGAAGTGGAGTGGTTCAGAGGGAGAATGGAACGGAACAGAGTATAGCAACACCACAGGGGAGCACAAGAGAACAGATAGGAAGACAGACAGGAGAGACAGACTAGCAGATACAGGCAGAACAGATAGGATAGAACATTGAATATAACGTTAGGACGATAGAGTTAAGAACTGCAACCTTCAATATCACGACGAAATACATTGTTTCAACAAAACTACTGTTTGGAATCGGACATCAAGCGTTATCGCGGCGCACAACATTAGAGGCCTGCTTCACTAGAATTATCATCGCTGATAAACAACAATGTTACATTCGGTCCGCGCATCTATAATTCTCTTCCTTCTCATATTACTTCATCTTCTTCCTACCGCATGTTTGTTTCCCGACTTCAAAATCACCTTTTTGACATCTCGTTTGATCCTGCTTCTCACACTCTCACTCCTTTCGCCAAACTATGATTCCATTCAGCTATCCATTTTCTTTTCCTCCTTATTGTACTCAAAACTCATGTGTATATGTGTATGTATAAGTGCATGTTTGCGTATGTATGTATATGTATAAGTGCATGTTTGTGTATGTGTGTATATGTATAAGTGCATGTTTGTGTATGTATGTATATGTATATATGTATTTAAGCTTTGTTGTTCGTCTTGAAGTTATGCGCGCCCGTGTTTTTACAGGCGCTATAGTAAATATATGTTTGTTTGTTTGTTTGTTTGTTTGAAAAAGTGCTTGCTCACGTCCGCTGTAGAGACTATAGCTTCATTTACCAGTATGTCGTCAATATATGAACTTGTTCCGCGCCCGACAGCTTCGTTCTTGTCCAAGATAGTCTTCAAAATTTTTGACATGATTCGCGAGGCCGAACTTAAGCCGAAGCCAAGACGCGTCAGACAGAAAATTTTACCTTTGTACTCGACTAACTGATATTTCCACAGCTCTTTGTGAATTCCCTGCTGTGAATATGCAGATTTCAGGTCTAATATCGCTGCTTTGTCTCCCACTCGCCGCCATTTTCTCAGCGTTTCCTCGCAAACATCGGTGAAGTCGTCACCCGTATGACACTCGATGTTTGCGTTCAATTCGCAAAAATCTAGCACTGGACGGATTTTACGCTTTTGTGGCTGATTTACGGCCATCAGCGGAATCACCCCTGAAACAGCACCATCCCATGGCAGTAAAATCCCCTCTGAAATCCATCTTTGCACTTATTTGTCGAACTCTTCCTTGACTCGATCATCATTTCCTGCACCATAGCTGCCCACTTGATTTTTCACCTCAACTGGCGTGTCATTCTTCCACCGCCACTTCACGGTCCACCTCTCACCATCAAAATCAGCACTGAAGTCAGCGTCATCTATAGTGAATCGTGCCGAGCTGCTGACATCTTCACGACCTGTACACGACTCGCGTTGGCTACCACAGGCCACTGCAACTTTACACCCGGGAAAACTAACACCTTGTTGAGTGATCGTAACGCCCCCCATCAAATTGATGACATCAAGCCCCACAATGACATCCACACCTTCAATCAGCCGATCAGCAACAACGACTCTCAGTCGGATACACCTTCCGTTCACAACTAGTGCCACATCATCAGCATATGTACACCTAATTTGACGCCCATCAAAAGCCTGCACGAACACCGTACCATCAGTCTGTGACACGTATATCTCATGAACAACGCTTGTAGAGCACCCAGTGTCTGTCAGACCTTTAGTGAGTTTATCCCCAGGAACAACATCAATGATGGGTAACTTTGCATGAGGCGCCTGACGGTAAGAAGGGCGGTTGCTGGCGCACGCACCGCCCCCTAGGAGTTTTCCGAATTCTGGTTGGGGCACTCACCTGAAATATGACCGCTCTGGCCACATTTAAAGCACACCACCGTCTTCTCGGTACAGACCCGGATGAAGTGCGCGCCACCACATCGAAAGCACCCGCCCACCTTCGGCCTTGACGGAATTCGGCTACCTTTTCTACGTCCGCTACTTTGTGCACTCCCTCCGGCTTTCAGAGCAACAACAGCATGTCCACCATGAGAGGTATGTCCATTCGTAGTCAGCACTCTTGCGTGCCCTACCAGCACACTCATCGAGAGGCTCATGACATCATCGATGCGGCGCAAGATCGAACTGACGTGGTCGGGAAACCCATTAACAAAACAGAGCTTCACAATATGCTCCAGCGCAGCTTTGTCAAAGCGATCCAGTCCAGCCAAACGCCGCAGCTCATTGGCATAGTCGTCGACTGACTCGCCACTCCACTTCCTCTCGGATAGCTTCCCGAACGCCACGAACGCATCATCACTGAACGCCTCCTTCAATCGCATCTGAATCGCAACGACGTCATTCTGAGCTTCTTCATCCATCTCCATGTAGACCGCCAGAGCATCATCCTCAAGATAGAGAGTTAAGAAGCTTGCCAAATCAGTGACCTTCGTTAGCTTGGCCACCAAATTTACTTTTTTTAACCAAGCCACCACGTTGCCCTCGCCTGTGAAAGGCTTCACCATGTCGCTTTTCACAATTCCAGCTATAATCGAGTGCAAAATAGCCGAAATAGCTTGTAGGCTGAACAAAGGAACGAAAAAAATGTATTCACCAGCAACAACTCTATCACACCGTATTCAGCGTACCACCTCTAACACTCGCAACACCCCAAGCTCGACTCACCCACGTCATTTTCTACATTGCCAAAGCGCCCTGCAAATTCTATACCAAGCGATCCGATTGCACATACACATACGCGCATACACACACACATACGCTCGCACATACACACACACACACACAACAACAACGCGCAGACATTTGCAGAACCATTCATTCTAATTATATGCAACACTGAAGAACGTTGCAACCAACTAGAACAACAATAACGTTGGCAACAGATGCGAAACCAATATGCTCTTGGTCGAATTACCGATCAGGTAAGCCCTCAGCCCATATCAATGGCCGTCTCTCCGAGACAAGAGAGGCTGATGGCCAGACTGCTAATTGGTCACACGAGATTAACGCACGGTTACCTGATAGATAAGCTGCCGCCTCCAGTCTGTGCTCAATGTCACTGCCCACAACAAAACAACAACAACAAAACATGTATTTCATATAGCGCTCTAATTATCATAGGCGCGAGGAACGGCTAGCTATAAAATGTATACAATGTGGAATAAACAAAACAGTATCGCATAAACAAAAATATAAGCAGCGATATACTATGAAGGAACAATTGAAAATAACTATGGATGAAAAAAAAAAATAAAAAAAATAAATCAAACAGTTATTCACACAATATAATTATTCATCAGAGGAGACACCGAGAAGATATGTACAAAGAGAAGTGGAAAAAGACCTGTAAGAGAGAGAAGATCGAATTTTAAGAGGAAGTTCATTGAACAAACGAGGTCCAGAGAAAAAAAGAGATTTCGAAGACCAGGTGGAGTCGTTGAGAGCACGGGGACAGAAGAGACTACGTGATAGTGAGCGGCCCGGACGATCAGAAACAGTAAGAAGAGAACGGAGATAAGGAGGAGCAGAGTCGGAGTGGATGATCTTGAAGATGATGCAGCAAACCTTGTGATGGATTCGCTGCCGTGCAGGAAGCCATCCAAGTTGGCGGATGAATTTCGAGGTGGGAGTTCTCGGTGGAAGAAGAAAAACAAAACGGCAAGATTGGTTTATAATTTTCTGAAGCGAGCGTATATTTTTACAAGAAACATGAAGATAAAGAGAGTTACAATAGTCTAACCTGGAGAAAATTAAGGACTGTACAAGTGTGATTGCTGTAGCATTATCAAGGAATCGACGGATAGGATAAAGTTGGCGGAGAATAAGACGACAGGAGCGAGTCACACGTGATATGTTAATTGAGAAAGAGAGATTGTGATCACTCACTGTACAACATTTTCTGATAGACTACAGGAGCCGAGCGTCAAAACAGTTTTGGGTTCAGGAAATTCAGAGGCGTATAGATTGGTTTTAGATTTTCTTCGTGAAACTGGTCTCGACAGTGCAATATGACGTGAACTTGACGTGAATGACAGTGATTTGAGTTCAGTTATAAAAAGTTGTATTGGTCATACATATCGTCATCTTTTTTAATAATTTTTATAGCATCCTTTTATTATATAGACAACTCCTTGCCTAATTCCTGACGGTTTTGACTTGACGCATGACAACGTTTCCGTGATAACGTTTCTGGCGCGATATGGTCGATTTCGGCTGAAGCGCTTTTTCAACAACAACAATCTCCCTGCATCTGAGCCTAACCTGTGCTATATGCAGTAACCAATAACAACAACAACAACAACAATCAACAACAACAACAATAACATTGGATCCTGGTCATCGTTTCTCGAATATTCTAGATTAGTGATTTACGTCGATTTGCTATTGTTTTACGTAAGTATAATGAATTACTTTGTATTTTATTATCGTTTTGATTGTGTCGCATTTTGTATTGATTTGGAATGATCTACAAGAATGGGTAAAGGTGGCTAAAAATGTGATGCAGTTTGAGTGTAGGCTGGACAGGTTCTGGGATGGACAGGAGGAAAAATTCAATTATAGAGCCCCAATCACAAGAGCGTCACATTCGTCTTTGCACCAGGAAGGTGGTGTAATAAATGCGTCGTTGGCGTGGACGCATCGTCTTGCTCCTTGGAAACGCTCATAACACTGCCTTCTCTCTCACTTAGATTATTGTTCATTTGTTTCTTTTTTCTTAGCTTAATTTCTTATCTTTTTTCTTAATTTATTCACTTTATTATTTTGTTCCTAGTTTTCTCTACTACCTTTGTCTGGTTAGCCGAACAAGATGAATGCGAGGAAGAGGAAGAGGCGTAAGGATAGGCCCCCAGCCTCTCCAAATCGTCATTCCTCAGAATCATCAGACACGGAATTACCGGGACCATCTCAGGAAATGACCCAAGGCACCGAAACGGACACGACCAATAACAAACACCAGGAAATGACCCGAGGCACGCACAAGGAAACGAAGGAACAATCACAAAAGGAAATGACCCAAGGCACGTCAAAGGACACGAGTTCAAACCAACTAGGTTCTGGCACGGATAATATGGCACAGCTGGATCCGAATGGATCTTACGTAGTTATCCGGCCAACTGGAAATCACAATTTCGCCAGATTGGGTCCTTTTTGGATCCACGCTGAGATGAAGGGACTAGTGGGAAATGAGGTGGACAAACTAAAGTTTGAGACCCCCATGGACGGTTCAGTGATTGTGAAAACGTTAAATGTCAAACAAACAAAAAAGATCATGTCAATTAGTACTTTTTGTCAGCGACCTGTGAATGTGGCACTACACGTAACACGTAATATGAGCAAAGGTACAATTTTTGCACCAGAATTGAGGTTTGTCGACGACAGCGAGCTCAGCCGCGGTTTTGCGACTGAAGGAGTGAGCGAGGTCAGACGAATCAGCTCCACAAAGTCTGGCATGCGCAAACCGACGGCTCTGTTGATTTTGAGTTTTACATCAGCGACACTGCCAACGCATGTGAAAGCCGGCTACCTGCGATATGACGTGAGGCCTTTCGTTTCAAATCCACTCAGATGCTTCCGCTGTCAGCAGTATGGCCATGGCACAAGAAACTGTCGTCATGAAGCTGTTTGTGCCAAATGCGGACAAGCAGAACACGGAGATCAAGAATGCGCTGGGCCGCAGAAGTGCATCAACTGTGGCAGCAGCGAACATCCAGCATATCACAACTCTTGTCCGCGATGGAAGTCAGAGAAGGAGATATGCTCCATCAAAGCCACGTCAAATGTATCGTTTGCTGAGGCAAGAAAAATGTACAACACACGCCAGTTGACTTTGAACAAATCTTTTGCGGCAGTAACAACAAGCAAACCACAAACTCGCTCAATCGCAGTGCAAACAGAGTCAGTCGGACCAGCACCGACGACTATTTCATCTTCTCGTCATGCAGTACAATCGTCTTCTCGTGGCCTTGTCTCGCCAATACGTCATCAGCAGTACAGCTCGAACTCCCGCAAGCCACCAACACGGCGCTGTTGGTCTGCGGGACGCAGAGACGTGCGGGAGCGCAGCAGCACCCCGCCCAACAGTGGAATCACCGAGTGGACCACGGTGATTAGGCGGCGCCAACAGTCGCCACGCGGTAGACGCTCGCCGTCCCGCACAATTTCCAGAAGTGGAACACCATCACCCCAACACAGACAGGTACGTCCTGTTACACAATCATACACGTAGCATGAAATATCGTAATTTTAACACACACATGACACCATTTTTACTTCAATGGAACTGTAGAGGTTTGATCACGCACTGGGCCGAAAATAAAACATATTTTTTATCGAAGCGGCCATCTATAATAGCTGTGCAAGAAACCTGGTTCCAGGACGGGGACCAATACGACTTCACCTTACCATCGTACACTGCATATAGATGCGATAGCAAAGCACCAGGTAGACGACGTGGTGGAGTGGTCATGTACGTCAGAAATGATGTGCCACAGCAGGCGCTTGAACTACCGCAGTGCGATGAGTTTCAGGTAGTCGGATGCACCATCACTATGAATGGAAGATTAGCGGACATTATAAACTGGTATATACCCCCGTCATGTCCGGATTCTGTTTTAACCACTCGTTTTAATGATTTTATGGCAATGTGTACACATTCAATGCTCCTGGTGGGTGACGTAAATGCTCACAGTCACCTATGGGGAGACCGATCGATTGACGTCAGAGGGAGAATCCTCGAAGAGATCATACGCACTCACAATCTAGTTATTTTAAACGACGGCTCACCCACATATTTCCACCTGCAAACACATTCGAACACGATGATAGATGTCTCGCTGTGCTCAGCGGATATTGCATCTTGGTTTTACTGGTGGACGGAGGGCGATGTACGGAACTCGGATCATTACCCCATTTTCATGTTTTTAACAACTACATCACCTGAAAACCGGCGGACCGAGCGATGGAATACGACAAAAGCCAAATGGACCAATTTCACCGACTTGTGTAATCTGGGCACCATCGATAACACACAGACTGTCGATGAAATGACGGAAAGAATAACCCAGTGCATCCTGAGTGCGGCACAGCAGACAGTACCTCGCGGGAGAAAACCCACGAAACGAGCACCTGTTCCATGGTTTAACAACCACTGCAAAAGAGCCGTAGCCAGACGAAAACGGGCTTTCCGCCGCCACTTGCGGATAAACACGGAACGAAGCCGAATCGAATTGTGCCGGGAACGAGCAATAGCACGCAGAGTGATCCGACAGGCGAAAAGAGAAGCTTGGGACAATTTTATTAACTCTTTTAATAACACGACACCCATCAGCAAAATCTGGCGCGGGATACGAACACTGCGAGGTAAATTCACACCTACGGCGCTACCGATACTGCAGGTCAACCAGCGTACAATAAGTGAGCCCCAGGAGATCGTGGACGCAATGGCTGAGGCCATAGCGTCGATCAGTGATGGAGCGCTGAGAGACGGGCCTCGTCACGAGGTGGGGCCGGGTGTATCTCACCACAACACTTGCACCAGCGGTGACGCAGCTGCCTTCAACCAGCCGTTCACCCCTGAAGAGCTTAAGACGGCAATCCGTGCAGCGGGCAGTACCTCCGTGGGGCCTGACCAGCTGCATTATGATTTCTTCCGCCATCTGTCGCCAATAAGTTTTAAATTTTTACTATCATATTTTAACAAAATGTGGACCACAAAGTCGTACCCGTACAAATGGAGAACCAACGTAGTCATACCGATAGTGAAGCAAGGCAAACCCCGGCAGCTCACAACATCATATCGACCAATTAGTTTATCGAGCTGCATGGGGAAGCTCATGGAGAGAATGGTGTCTAAAAGGCTAGTGTATGTACTGGAAACTAATAGCCTGCTGGACAATTTCCAGTGCGGTTTCCGAAAAGAAAGGTCCGCCATTGACCATGCCGTCAGACTGGAATCAGATATACGCGCTGGCTTTGCACAGAAGAAATGTACACTGGCAACTTTTTTGGACATACGACAGGCATACGACACCGTTCAACCTCAAATCCTTATTCGAAAAATATATAGGCTCGGTATACAGGGTAACATGATGCATTTTTTAACCAATTTTATCACTGGACCTCGACAATTTTACGTACGTATGACAAATTATACATCGCGCAATTTTAATACCACGATTGGACTACCTCAGGGCAGCTGTCTGTCACCGATTCTTTTTAATATCATGATCGATGACTTGTTTTGTAATATACCCAACGCAGTACAATACTCGCTTTATGCTGATGATTGCGCGATTTGGACTTGCGACTACGACGCCCGTCGCGCTTTTGGTCTCCTTCAAATGACGCTGGACGGGCTGTCGAGGTGGTCCGCGCATAACGGGTTAGACTTCTCCGCCCACAAATCGGCAACCGTTCTTTTCTCATCAAATCGCCATCAGACACCTGCGGTGCATCTCTCTATAGCTGGACAGAATATACCCTACATGCCGCAATTCAAGTTCCTTGGAATGGTGTTGGATAATCGGCTAAACATGAGAGGTCACATTGAACACCTGAGACAGAAAAGTATGAAGCGAGTCAACATAATGAAGGCGATACAAGGACAGTACAGCGGCGCCGACACCACGACGATGGTCCGACTGTACAAAAATATGGTTCGCCCGATTCTCGAATACGGAGTGGAGGTGTACTCAGCAGCGTCACCGTCAGTTCTGCAGCCACTCAACACGGTGCAGAACGACTGTCTGAGACTGGCCACCGGTGCCTTCAGAACAAGTCCGGTCAAATTGCTGCACGGTTACACAGGAGTCGAATCTCTGACAATACGCCGACAAGAGCTGTCACTGAGATATTTTGCGAAAGCAATATCGAAACATACTCACCCAGCACATTACATTGCTGCGGAAACTCCACCGTCTTTCAGAAATCCGCGACGACCACAGCTCGTCCAGAACATAGGCACCAGAGGCCGGCAAGCCAAGCGGTATTTGCAGATCGACGGCGAGTTATCGTACTCAGAACCAGTGACGCCACCGCCATGGCTAATGACGCGCCCTCTAGTCAAATACCTGTGTGAACACAAAACAACAAATGATGCACACGTAAGACAGGAGTTCCTCAAAGTGAGAGCAGAAAACCCTGATGCAATCTTCGTTTACACCGACGGTTCACGAGCAGACGGCCGCACGGCATGTGCTGTGTACACTTCCGGCAAAGCGGCGAAAGAGCCTCAAACAGGACCGGCACAAATCAGCCGCTACCGTCTGCCAGACTGGGCGTCTGTCTTTGACGCCGAACTCTACGCCATTCACAAGGCAACCAAATTGTGCAAGGAAGCCAGCTTCACGAAATCTTTCATAGTTTCCGACTCTAAATCTGCGATTTTAACTATTGAACACCAGCACATCGATTTTATTCCTCAACAAATTTTAGAAGATAATAGGATTATGGAAATGCACGGCCAACAATGCACATATTTATGGGTGCCAGGGCACAAGAACATACGTGGCAACGAGGCAGCTGATAGAGAAGCCAAGGCAGCGTTGAACTTGCCGATCACAGTCTTCTTCAGCAGAACAAAAACAAACATAAAAAACATGATAAGACGGCAAGTGAACACCTCAATAAGCACACAATGGAAGCACTTGGGCAACAAGTATTTGCTACCAAAGATCACCGAAGTGCCCGGGCCATGGTCCACTACCGTCTCTGGGAAGAGACCACTAGAACGAGCAGTGGCCCGGTTGAGACTGGGGCACACGGCATTGACGCACCGCTACCTCCTGGCTAGGGAGGCACCGCCGATGTGCAACGCATGTCATTGCCGTGTGACGATTCCCCATATCATTTTACATTGTGAGAAATACTCGTCTGCTCGCACTCATTTTACCAATGCATGCCTCGCAAGAAACATTCCCATCACACTAGAAACCATACTAGAGCCCAACCATCCGGAAATTGAAAAAGCACTAGTCATGTTTTTAACTGGGTCTAGACTCACCCGTATATTGTAGAGGAAATGCACGCCAACGTACTACCCAGTATGTGACTACGAACCGGAACAAACGAACCGGAAGTGACCTCATAGTAACCAGACATCTCATTCCACTGTTTGCGTCATTAATTAAAATAATTGAGATTTCAATCCATCTTCATCATCATTCATAGTCTTATTCCATCCAAATCATTTTCAATTCAATCTGATTTTATCCATATCCGACACAAATCGATAAATGGCGCGAAATGGTCGATTCCGGCTGAAGCGCCTGACGAAAACAACAACAACAACAGTGTAATAAATGCACTGGAGTTACAGGCTATCTGATAACTTCTTCCAGGGATTCGTCTATGTGAGTCTATGTGAGTATTATTTATTTTAGGGCTTCGTATTCTGTGTTGTACTTTGGGCACCATTCTCCGGCTCTAGAACCTACTAGAACAGTTGATGACTATATATATATATAGATCTTGGAAGTAGGCCATTTGTAATGTAGTTCTGTTAAATTCTACAGCGTTTTCTGTTTTGTTTCTCTTGTAGAAATCAGAAATGTATTGTCACTTTATACAACTAAGTATTGGCATGGATGGCATTGCCATGGATTACACATACAAATCACACAATGTACACAAAATTAAAATGCATCATGAAAAGGTGGGCTTACAACGGAATAAGACACGCAAGAGTCACGCTAAAACACGTATACAACATAATTACGATTAATATCGGTGTGGTCTCAATAATATATGTACACATCCAAAATATATTTATATAATTTGCTGCTGAAATATTTATTGGAGCTAGAAGATGTTATTGAACGGGGAAGTTGATTGTAAAGACGGGGGCAATGTATTGGAAGGATTATGTATAGGTCTCCATTTGTCTCTCTAGTTTCCTCTGGTTTTCAGAGAGTTTTTCCAATAACTAGGGCCTGAATAAGACTTCGCGGGGCCCTAATCAGTTCAGATCCGCGGGGCCCCCATGATATGGGATATGAACAAGTAAACATGGGCGTGGTATTGTGGCGCCCCACTCAGTTGAGTCAACCAACACCTCGCCTACGCCGCCGAAAAACTGATCAACTTTTCAGTAACACATTCAGAATATGGGCTTATAACCTCTTTCTATATTATTAATATGGGCTTCAACAACTTTTTTGCACCTCCCAAACCCGAAAATGGAACCCGCAATATAGAATGATTTGCCTGACTGATATCCTGCACGACTCGAATTCGGTCACCTCCAATCGCTTATAGAATGCAAGCACAAAAACGTGACAGGGGCCCACATAAGCATGTGGTTTTTCATATGCACCCTTTATAATTCATTCATGTATTTTCCAGCATACAATTTTTAGAGTATTATAAAGTGTGATTAAATACAAACCGGGAAGGCAACTAAAGCTGAATAGTTTCTAGGAATCGTCGTGGACAATAAACTCAATTGGAAAGAATACATTAACAAGGTTAACTCTAACCTGAGCAGAATCAACTTTGTTTTCAGCAAAACTCGGTATGTATTCGACACGATGACAAATAAAAAATACACGACTCTCTTTTCAAACCATACCTACAGTATGTGATTGAAGCATGGGGCA
Source organism: Sacculina carcini (assembly GCA_916048095.2). Lineage (NCBI taxonomy): Eukaryota > Metazoa > Arthropoda > Thecostraca > Sacculinidae > Sacculina > Sacculina carcini. Next base: position 3,545,804 of record OU696584.1, read on the forward strand.
ATACATACGTTTCTAATTTAAGAACCATCATACTTGCTCAGAAAAGAGCTATTAGGCTAGTTTCTAACAAAAATATCATGAGAACACGTCGCCTCTTTTCAAACAGCTGAAAATACTCAAGTTCATGGACCTAGTCAAATACTCAACTCTGATAAAAATGCACCAGGCGTATAATATGAAATTGCCCAGCAATATTCAAGATAAATTTTCATTGAGTACGAGACACCGGGAACAATTCACAATTACATTTACACGCACAAAGGCAAAAAAATTGAGTTTTTTCCACAACGGTGAAAAATTATGGAATCAATTATCGGCGTCACTGAAGACAATACGAAAGATGTCAGCATTCAAAAAACAACTGTACAGTCATTATATAAGACGATTGAGATTTAATTGAGATTGACATTGATGGGTCCTCACCGCCACCTTCTCGGATGAATCTTGTTTCCCTGTACACACGTGTTTCTTGTATTGTTTAAATGTTTTGTTTTTGAGGCAGCACAAGCCCTTAAAGCTTCTTATGCCTCGCCAATCACGAAATTTTGTCAATATGTTTTCTGTTCCGTTCTGAGTGGCAAAATACATTTGAATTTGAATTTGAATTTGAATTCACTTCGACTACTAATTTTATTCCATTTTTCTTGATGTTAGATCTAATTATTAACAAGATTATGATAATTGTACTGATACAAAAAATTCAAATTATATCTATAAATCACTTTGTAAGAGCAAGACGAAGTTCAATGTTCCCATATGGGAACATTTGTGTTTTGCGGGCAAAACCGTTACATAAGTTGTCCATCATGTAAGTCACGTGCGCGATATGCTCGCTCACCAAAATAAGGTATCAAATTGCATCGTATTGACTGCATGACGCGATACATTCACAGTTTTCGTCACAGTGTTGGTCAGTCATGTGTTGATTGTGTTGGACCGTGTAGAATTGTTATATCAAACTTTGGATAATGGCTGCTAAATGAAGTATAGTTACGTTTTCTGAGGTGATGGAGACTTTGAAGAGACGACAAATCCTAGAAATGTCGTAATTTAACCTCCAGAGAGTGGAGATTGCGATATGTAAAGTAACATTGAGGATATTGACAACAACATGGTCAGCTATGAAGAAGCATTTTAGCCAGCCAGACATCTTCAAGTGGAGGAAGACAACCACGATGACAGCTGGACTTTGACAACATATTCAAGACCATGGTGGAGAAAAATCTCCGGACTCAAAACACCTATCGATATTGAGCAAGTACCGAAGCTTTGTGAATCTCACCCAAGTCTTTCCGATTTATCACCATTTCAGATGTGACAGCGCATTTTTTCCTGTGAAATTGTGGACATGATTGTGAGTCAAACAAATATGTACACGACGAGAGACAAAAACGCAGCCGGTTTGATTGTACAGACTAATGATATCAACACATCTTTGGGCATATTGATTCTGTCTGGATATCACAAAGTGCCAGAGGAGAGACACTACTGGTCTGCTCAACTTGATCGAGGAGTCAAATTTGTCTCCTATGCAATGTCTCGGCAGCAATTTCAAACGTTGAAAAGTTTTGTCCACTTTGCTGACAACAGAAATCTGCAGACAGGAGACAAGCTTGCCAAGATTCGGCGGCTTTACACGCTGATATATCAAAATCTCATCAAGCACGGTATTTTCCACGAAAAACTGAGCATCGACGAGTCCATGGTGCCATACTATGGAAGGCACTCCGCAAAAATGTTCATACGTGGAAAACCAATACGAGTTGGCTACAAAATTTGGGCACTGTGTGGCAATGACGGCTATTCGTATCGACTAGACATCTACGCTGGCAAGGAACAAAAACAAAAACTGCCTCTCAGTACCTCAGTTGTCAATCGTATGGTCGATGTGATTATGAACAGTTCTTCGCCTACGCAACATACACTGTACTTGGACAACGTTTTCACATCATACGACCTACTGAAGTCACTGGCAGAAAAAATATGAAAACCACCGGCACTGTTCGTGAAAAAAAACTGCTGGAGCGTCTCGACTGTTGAAATCTGACAATGACATGAAAAAACTTTCGAGAGGTAGTTTTGACCACAGAAGTGACGGACTAGTGTATGTCTGCAAATGGCATGACAACTCTATTGTCACCATTGCAAGCAATCACGAAACTAATTTGCCTGTGAAAGAAGCTGTTCGGCGTGTGAAAGGTGTTGGAAGAACCAAAGTGAAGCAACCAAACATCATTAGAACATACAACGAAGGCACTGGAGGCGTTGATTTGATGAATCGCCTTCTGGCAACGTATCGACCTGGAATCAGAGGGAAAAATGGTACTGGCCTCTGTTTTCAAACGCTCTGAATTTATCGGTTGCTGCTGCTTGGCGCTTACATATCAATTCATTCGAGAATGCTCTTTCCCATCTTGATTTATCGCTGCTCCAAATGCTTGGTTCGACTCAACTACGATAAGAACACTGAGTGTGCTGATATATATCACACAAGATAATATTTTATTTGTGAATTTTGTTGTTTTACAATTGTTTTTGTATTCATGACATTTCAATAAACAACTATTTGACCTAACAGTGTCTGCATTGTCCATTTGGAACAATATTGTTAGATATATAACAAGGGTTAAACAGTGCTTAGTGAATACTTTAACTTTTTGGTCATATATCGCTCAATGTTCCCACATGGGAACATACCCATAACTAAAAAAATATTTGATGAATCTTGATAATTTTTTCAGAGAATGTACAATGTGTTGCCACAACATTCCCAACTAAATTTCATGTTTTTACCTCAAGCCTCTATCTGTGGGATGATAAAGTTTAATGCACTTTATATTCCATTCCACACGGTCATTTCTCTTATGCTCAAGCTTTGCCGTCTAGCTCGAGTTCTAGTGAACCGTTGTAGAAATTTGTCTGGGTGTATCTTGTTTGTTTGAAAAATTGCTTGCAGATGTTCGGGTAAAAAGTTTGAGTGATCAGCACATGAAAGCTGCCGTGTTCAGCTATACTAAATTGTTGAAATATTGTATATAACCTGAAGTGAGCTTTTGTGCTCTCATGAACTCTTAGTTGCTATTATGCGTATCAAACGAATTTGAGAAGTTAATTTTGTTGATAGTCTATACCAGTGCCCGGGAAACTTTTCATTCGGCGGGCCAAAATGTAGATTTTTTGAACGATCGGGGCCAGAAATGCGAAAAAACCCACAATTTATTGAAAATCCCTAAAACAACCACATAACAGGGCTAAAATCACTGTATTTCACGTATTACTGTACAATTCCTGTCAGTGGGAAGGATGGAACTGCTTCTTCTGATTCATAATAGCACATATGTCTGGTTTCATCCGCGAGGAAGCGATTCTCAGAGTGTTTCCCAAATGTTCATCTGAAATAGGGTTTCTGTTCTTCGATTTTGAATACTTCAACTTGGAAAATAATTGCTCACAGAGATAAGTGCTGCCGAACAGCGTCACTGTTTTCATTGCATGATGAAGAAGGTTCGGAGAAGATTCATCAGAGACACAGTCTTTGTAGAACTCGACTAGTGGTTTTGACAAGAATTGTGCCTTCAAATCCATGTTGTTCTGCAGATCAATTAATTCTAACTGCAGATTCGTGGGAGCTGTCACTGGATCAACAGAAAAGGATTGAGAAGATCTTGAAGTCATTTTTGTTTGCACGAAACTCTTGAAAACGCCGAGAAAACTCTGCTGTGAGTTTTTCGATTTCAGTGGAGTATCTTCCTCCTTCTGGCTTCAATTCTTGAACATTGTTCAACATTGAAAAACATTGTTCTCCAATTGACTTTTCCAAAGAAGCAGCTTGGCTTCAAACGACTTGATATCACCAAAAAGATTGTGAACGAGTTTGTCCTTTCCCTGCATAGACACATTCAACTGATTCAACTTTTCAGTAATGTCGACCAAGAAGGCAAAGTCGCAGAGCCACTGTTCGTCGGAGAATTCCAGTAGAGGCCTTCCTTTCGACTCCATGAACTGTGCAATTTCTTCTCTCAGCTCCCACACACGTTTCAGAGTGCGCCCTCTACTCAGCCATCTCACTTGAGAAAAGTACAGAACGTCTTTGTAATTCGCAGCCAATTCCTCCAGAAGTTCTTTGAATTGGCGATGATTCACTGCCCGAGCACGGATGAAATTCACAGTTGATATTATTTTAGCCATGATTTCCTGGAAACCAATGACCTTCGTGCACAAAGATTCTTGGTGTATGATATAGTGGCACCATATCAACGTTTGGGGAATGTTTCTGGTTTGGAGCTCTTTCTTTAACATGCCTTGAAATCCTTTCTGCTCCCCGACCATTGCAGGTGCACCATCTGTGGCAATTCCAACGAGTTTTTCATAATTCAGATTCGCTTTCTTCATTGCTGAATCACACTCCTGAAAAACGTCCTTTCCAGCACAAGCGTCTTTCATGGGGCACAGAGCAAGAAGTTCCTCAGTTATATTGAACTCATCATCAACACCTCGCACAAAAATGGCCAGCTGAGCAGTATCTGAAATGTCCGTGCTCTCGTCAAGTGCCAAGGAAAACACTTTGAACTGAGAGGCTGCTGAGTGCAACTGGTCAGAGAGATTTTTTGACAATTCCTCGATCCTCGTACCGACTGTCCTAGCACTCAGACTGATACTGTTTAGAATCGGAGCTTTCTCAGTGCACATTGTGTCAAAAACTGCATTCACACACTCTTTCACAAATTCACCGTCACTGAATGGTTTCATCCTCTTTGCAATTATCTCTGAAACTACGTCGCTCGCCTTTGTGGATTTTTTGAATTCTCCGTCTGATTTGGTAAACACACTTTGTTGAGATGACAGCTTCCCCTTCAGTTCTTTGACTTTCACAGCTCTTTGTTCTCCTTGCAACTCATCAAACTTGGAAGTGTTTTGACATGTAATGACGTTTGACATTGCTTACTTTGGCAACAGCGATCGTTTCTGTGCATATAAGGCAGACAATGTTTCCTCTGTTCTCTACAAAAAAATAGTCTCTTGTCCAGTCCTCATAAAACGCACGATTTTCGGAGTCAACTTTACGTTTCTTGGATGCCATTTTTACATTGGTAAAAATTATCCGAAAATAATGGAATATGATTGTCACACTTACATATATGCATGAGCTGTTATCACGTACGTACATGTCTTATGTATATATGCATGTAGCCATAGCCTTATGACTCAACATGCTTGTCAACACTTGCACAATATATAGTATTAATGGAATGATATTAGACGAATGACTAGACGATTTCTACAATGATGTATTTTAATTCTTCACTTCGTACAATTTGTTGAGAACCTACAGGATTGAAACTTACTTCATAACAAATTACGATTGACTGGCTGTTAAGTAACTCTGTACTGCTTTACAGGTTGCACAGTAGTGTTATTTTTTTCCGGTAAATTTGTAAAAATTAACGAAAGTCGTGGTTTCATCACATTCTTCAAAACCTTTCGAGGGCCGGATTGAACCACTCCGCGGGCCGGAACCGGCCCTCGGTCCGGACTTTCCCGGGCGCTGGTCTATACTATTTGCAAATTGATTTGATCTAAATGAAATCTGATTTGATCCAAATGAAATCTGATTTGATCCAAATGAAATCTGAGTTGATCCAAATTAAATTAAATTTGATCCAAATGAAATATGATTGACAAAATTGAACCGTAATTGAAAAATGTAACAGAAATTCAAAAATCTAAATTATTTTCAGACAGGCGCGCGTAGGCAGTGATGCCCACGCGCGCCTACAAGACATCACAGTCCGATCACACCACAAACACGAGTCCACGCTCACACCGTGACACACGGGAGCGCGCGCACACACACACACACACGCACGCACAGGCCTCACATCCACCGCCACAACCAATCAGCGGCGAGCCGATCAATCGCTCGCCGCCGCGGGGCATGCATACTCGACAAACGCATACACACACTGAAACAACTACACACACTCGCTCACTCACTCTCGCACGCCATACACAATTAAACCATACACGATTACACAGACACAATAAGACGTTGACACACTCAGACACAATCCCTCTCACACACTGCACTCACTGCACACGATCACACCACACCTCCACCTGTTTTTACAGAAACAAATCACCTAAATAACGTACAATTATAAAAACGCGAACCAAGCAAAAATGAACCAATAAAAAAACCTAACTCGACGACGGCCTCCACCAGACGCACATACCTTGGCTGCGGCGAAGCACAACACGGCATGCCCCAGCATCCACCACGCTCGCGCCTCGCCCGTGCTCTTCAGTGCTCCGCCGCAGCCTGCCGTCCTCTTCATCAGCATCTGCCGCGGCAGGGCACAACACTTCGACCCCAGCACCCACTATGCTCCCGTCGACTCCAGTGCTCTTCAGCACCCTGCCGCAAACAGCCGGGACGTCAGTAGTAGACCGGGGGACTTTGTGACATTTTCACGTGCAAGAAGGGCACTTCCAGTGGTCGTGACCTGTGAAGTCACACCTGACCTAATGTAACAATGTTTATATTTGATGCGGTGCTATATATAACTTTTATTCTTATATCTATATTTAGTAATCGTTTATTTTTTTGTACATTGTGTATTGCATGTTGTGCATTAAATATGGCATAGAATAGGATAGAAGTTAGGATAGAAAGTGGAGCATAAACACATACATCACTGTCAACACAGATGGTTAGGCAAAGAGAAGCATAGCAGTGGTCGCACGCTCACACACACATATACATCACTGTCAACACAATAAGTTAGATTACAGAACACAGCATTGGTTGCACACACGTAGACACACACACATACACTGCAAGACATTAAGAGACAGCAGGGCAGCACGTGCAGACGCATATATTAAACACACCAGTGTGTAAGACTATGGGCGTGCTGCATTGTGGTGACCTTGTGGTTCGTAACTAATGAGGTCGTGCACAACTTGGAGCTGCATAATGAAGTAGGCGGCGCTAGCTAGCACTATATAAGCACAGTGCTTTCACCATTCAGGGGAGATAGGAATTGAAGAGCAGCGGCAGTAGGGATATGGAACAGATAGATAGAAGCGGCAGCGGGAAGAGATAGATTGAGCAGCAGCAGCAGTAGAGGAGATTCAGTAGAGAAGTGGAGTGGTTCAGAGGGAGAATGGAACGGAACAGAGTATAGCAACACCAGAGGATAGAACGGGAGACCAGATAGGATAGAAAACTGGATATAACGTTAGGACAGATAGATTTAGGAACAGCAACATTAGTTATAATATCACGACGCAATACATTGTTTCTTCAACAATCAACTGTGTTTGGAATCGGGCATCAAGCGTTATCGCGGCGCACAACGATAAGAGGCCTGCTCCATTAGAACTATCACGACTGAAAAACAAAACTGTTACACCTAACCTAACCTAACCCGACCTAACCTAACCAAACCTAACCCGACCTGACCTAGCTTTTATATTTCTTCTTTCTATTTCTTATTCCCATTATTTCATGTTCCCTTTCTTTATTCTTCTTTCTTATTCCCTCATTCTGCTCTTATCCCTTTATTTCTGATTCCTCCTTTCTATTTCCTATTATTTATTCTATTTATTCTATATTTTCCAATTTTTAAACATACATTCAAAGTTTTGAATACTTGATTGCTAAATGCTTGTCGATATATTTTTTCAAACATATTTTTTGGTATAAACAATCGCACATTACTTTTTGGTTAGTGTTTTCATCACGTGTTGATTTTATAAATCGATATCGCGAGGCGTCATACCGGTTTATGTACAGGTGAAATATGTTCGGTGAATATCAGTCTGAATACATCGTACGTTTGATATATCAAGTCTCCGATCCCTCCGCCCGTATTTCACATCCTCTGCAATATTCAAGAACGTTGTGTGAATCTTCCCTAGTCATTTGTTGTCCCTCTTTCTCCGCTTTCGCTTCATCTCTGCGCATATACTTATTCTCTACACATTTTAATCCCACATTGTCTCACACTCTATACTAAAATTTGGGCGCTCAAAGTGCACACTCATATTTTGCCTGTTTTTGCTTTAACGTATTTTTGTACCCTGTAATCAGTTTTTTCTATCTCCTATCTCTACCTGATTATCGTTGTACTGAAAATTTGTGTTAATTTCTTATTTTTCCTGTGTATGTATCATCATGATTGTTTATTGCGCTCTGTGGTTGTCTCATATTGCGTCGACGTGTAGCTGTCTTTTGGCCTGAACTATTTTTTTTTTATCGCACCACTGCTGTTAAATCAAATGCATGGTGTTGTTAAATGTAGATGTGAACGTTCTAAATTGGTGTATATATTTTTGTCTTTATTTCAACTGAATCTTCAATTTTATTCAAATTATCTCTTTAAAAGTGGTATAACGAATTCATTATATTGTATTATGAGTTTACTTTTTATTCATTACTTTTTATGAGTTAGGCCATTGCATGCAAATTTTCAGCATATTAAAATGATATGCGCGATGTATATAGATTCATTACATAAACTTGAACTAAATCTTGTCAACATAAAAAAACAGTTTGTAGACATTACAGGTATTGGTTACGCGTGCGTTCATAGACAAATAGGGGGCAAGATGTTTTCAATGTTTGAGTATGGACGCTATTGATCAGGTTGTTGTTGTTGTTGTTGAGTAGATTTTGTAAGTCGAAAGACCTTGTCGAGAGAGCGTAGATGCTGTCAGACGCCAGGCTTTGGATCAAGTAACTTGCGCCATCCAGTTTATGTTCATACCTGTACTCAATAGGTTGACGTAGATGTTGTCGGATGCCAGACTATGGGTCAGGTAGTTTGCGTCGTGCATATTGCCAGTCCGTGATGTAAGTTTAATCCGTGGAGTGTCGGCGTCAGACCTAGATACTAGATAGATACTACCTATCAGAACAGTTTAATTTCCTTTGAGAAATTAAACATATGTTTAATTCTTCAAAGGAATTATCGCTTCTCTCACCAGCCAGGCTTGTACCACGTAGGGACTCGAGAACCCCTTGATTAGAACACCTGCCGTAATTTATCCTTGCCTTGAATGTTTTGGAAATATTTCATAGCATGGTAGTCGCCGCTATTGTAGTCATGTTATTTTGGCAATGGTGGATTCTTTAGCTATTTCAAGTATGCAATTGGTGTCATGAAGATTCCGAGAAAGCTGAATATGTATTGTCGATATTTTCAGTATATATATGAACATGAAGTAAACAACATATTGAAATATTACAGTTGGTATAAAACAATTAACATCAAGAAAAATTTATGAAACCACCCTTAACACTTACTGCACAGTGCACATTCAATTACGTGATTGTTATTCTTCGCCACACTAGAGTGGTCAAGCAGTGCTTCCAGTTCTTGTAGTTTGGCTATTTTTACAGTATTCCTTTGATATCTCATACTCACGAACAAAATCAGCGAAACGTCGGTTGCGCTGAATTCTCCTACCCGTTCTTGATACACGTGGCAGGAATTGGAGTGCATCAGGCTCTGGAATCTGCTACGCGTCTAATGTTTCCCCCACTTCGGCTGCCTCCTCACGTTGGTCGGATGGACCAGCTCCAAATTCTCGATCGGGATTTTCTAAGGTCGCTATCTTGCATCGGTCAATGTGTACGCATCTTGCTCTTCCGTTATCCTGTTTCGGGAACACATTTCTGCCCTTTGTGTCTGCGACTTCGAAAGGTGCCCGATACACCGGATATAACCCAGTCGATGCCTCGTGCGCCATAACGTAACTTCCAGGATTTATGAGGCGTCTATTAGGATCAACTTTGCTATTGTCGTAATATCTTTTGTAGCTGTTCCGTGCCTCGTCTGTTCGTGCCGTCGTGTTTCGCGGCACTTCAGAATGTACGAAAATTCGTGATTGATTAACTTCGTCTTCTGTGAAGCGTCCAGTATGACAACTTCGAAGTTGACCGACCGATTCGTTCACAGCCGTGATACCTACATAACCTGGTGAGGACTTTTCGCGATGTGTGGTATTATTTAACAATAAATTTGCCTCCCGCAATACCTTTGGCCACCTTTACGTAATTATATGTTTGTCGTCTAGCAGGCATTTGGTGGCTTGTTTCGCCGTCTGAATCACCAGTCAGTTGGTCTGCTTAAGGGTGGTAATGAATCGTGCGCCTATTTTCACTGCCTAGTTCGTCGCACACCGTTCTTATGAGACCACCGTCAGCGTTTCTTCATTGGTCTGATATCAGCGTTACCGGGCTTCTATGCTCTTAGATCCATACATTTTGGAAAGCGGAAGAATCTGATACCACTGATTGGTCTTTCATCGGTATTAATTTGCGAATTTTGAAAAATTATCGACGATCATTAGCAGGTATCTGAATCCATTTTCACTCCAAGGAGGCGTGGCGATGTCCAAAGAAACTGCTTTCCGAGGGTATGGTTCGTCATACCTGGGTATCTGCATTGTCACCTGTGTCTCATATGAGCGTTCATGACACGCACAAGTCTGGCAACGGCTGCAATCTGATCTCACTATGTCGTGCATGTCTATCCAGTTCAAATATGAACACAGCGCCTCAAGCGTTTTCTTATTTCTGAAGTTCCCCCTGTTATGACATTGATATGAGATTAAGCAGTGATATCACCTTCAAGCTTGTCCGGAACAACGACACGTTTTTGCTTCATCAGTAGTCCATCTTTCAGTTGTATTTGCCCATATCACTTGAACCGACCCTCCCTTATGCCGCCCAGTTTTCTGAATTGACGTTTTGCGCCGGATATCGATGCATTGTGATTTTGGGCTCTTCTGATCTGGTTAATGTTGCATGATTGGATATGAGTTATGCCTTTTTCAGCATTTTTGTGGTTGATGAGCGCGGAATCGATCGAGGATTCCATTCATATATGGTCATCTAATCAAATGGTCAGCAGCTGCATTTTCCATCCTTGCTCTGTTCTCCACTTCGTAATCTTGGAATGCTTCAAGCTCCAGTAACCATCTATATAATTTTATCTTGGGTCCTTCCGTTTCTTCATCCATACCAGAGGATTGTGGTCTGTAATAATTATAACCTTTTTGGCAGCTTGCAAGTACTACAACCATTTTCGCACGGCTGAAACTATAGCCCAAGCTTCCAGCTCTCCGGCAGAGTAATTTTTTGCGCGGTTGTCAGTTCTGCAGAATACAAACTTATCAGCTGGAGGTGCCCTTTACAATCTTTCTGTGCCAACAACCTTCCAACTCCCGTTGCATGTGCTCATATAGAACTGTGGCGGATTGTTGATGATTGCGTGGCAGCCCTCATAATTGTTGTTTATAAATATTGCGGTTGCGCCATTTGCGCCATGTTTTTGTGATAATGTCCACGTAAGTAATTACTGTTATTTTATATATAATATGCAATATGTAAGGTTGTGAGTATGAGGGTTTATTATGACCTTCTTTATCTTCAATTGTATGGCTTGTAAATTATGTTTTTGTATTCCTTGTACGACCTACGTGTGCTTCCACAGTAGTAGACCGGGACACTTTGTGACATTTTCACGTGCAAGAAGGGCACTTCCAGTGGTCGTGACCTGTGAAGTCACACCTGACCTAATGTAACAATGTTTATATTTGATGCGGTGCTATATATAACTTTTATTCTTATATCTATATTTAGTAATCGTTTATTGTTTTGTACATTGTGTATTGCATGTTGTGCATTAAATATGGCATAGAATAGGATAGAAGTTAGGATAGAAGGTGGAGCATAAACACATACATCACTGTCAACACAGATGGTTAGGCAAAGAGAAGCATAGCAGTGGTCGCACGCTCACACACACATATACATCACTGTCAACACAATAAGTTAGATTACAGAACACAGCATTGGTTGCACACACGTAGACACACACACATACACTGCAAGACATTAAGAGACAGCAGGGCAGCACGTGCAGACGCATATATTAAACACACCAGTGTGTAAGACTATGGGCGTGCTGCATTGTGGTGACCTTGTGGTTCGTAACTAATGAGGTCGTGCACAACTTGGAGCTGCAGAATGAAGTAGGCGGCGCTAGCTAGCACTATATAAGCACAGTGCTTTCACCATTCAGGGGAGATAGGAATAGAAGAGCAGCGGCAGTAGGGATATGGAACAGATAGATAGAAGCGGCAGCGGGAAGAGATAGATTGAGCAGCAGCAGCAGTAGAGGAGATTCAGTAGAGAAGTGGAGTGGTTCAGAGGGAGAATGGAACGGAACAGAGTATAGCAACACCAGAGGATAGAACGGGAGACCAGATAGGATAGAAAACTGGATATAACGTTAGGACAGATAGATTTAGGAACAGCAACATTAGTTATAATATCACGACGCAATACATTGTTTCTTCAACAATCAACTGTGTTTGGAATCGGACATCAAGCGTTATCGCGGCGCACAACGATAAGAGGCCTGCTCCATTAGAACTATCACGACTGAAAAACAAAACTGTTACACCTAACCTAACCTAACCCGACCTAACCTAACCAAACCTAACCCGACCTGACCTAACCTAGCTTTTATATTTCTTCTTTCTATTTCTTATTCCCATTATTTCATATTCCCTTTCTTTATTCTTCTTTCTTATTCCCTCATTCTGCTCTTATCCCTTTATTTCTGATTCCTCCTTTCTATTTCCTATTATTTATTCTATTTATTCTATATTTTCCAATTTTTAAACATACATTCAAAGTTTTGAATACTTGATTGCTAAATGCTTGTCGATATATTTTTTCAAACATATTTTTTGGTATAAACAATCGCACATTACTTTTTGGTTAGTGTTTTCATCACGTGTTGATTTTATAAATCGATATCGCGAGGCGTCATACCGGTTTATGTACAGGTGAAATATGTTCGGTGAATATCAGTCTGAATACATCGTACGTTTGATATATCAAGTCTCCGATCCCTCCGCCCGTATTTCACATCCTCTGCAATATTCAAGAACGTTGTGTGAATCTTCCCTAGTCATTTGTTGTCCCTCTTTCTCCGCTTTCGCTTCATCTCTGCGCATATACTTATTCTCTACACATTTTAATCCCACATTGTCTCACACTCTATACTAAAATTTGGGCGCTCAAAGTGCACACTCATATTTTGCCTGTTTTTGCTTTAACGTATTTTTGTACCCTGTAATCAGTTTTTTCTATCTCCTATCTCTACCTGATTATCGTTGTACTGAAAATTTGTGTTAATTTCTTATTTTTCCTGTGTATGTATCATCATGATTGTTTATTGCGCTCTGTGGTTGTCTCATATTGCGTCGACGTGTAGCTGTCTTTTGGCCTGAACTATTTTTTTTTTAATCGCACCACTGCTGTTAAATCAAATGCATGGTGTTGTTAAATGTAGATGTGAACGTTCTAAATTGGTGTATATATTTTAGTCTTTATTTCAACTGAATCTTCAATTTTATTCAAATTATCTCTTTAAAAGTGGTATAACGAATTCATTATATTGTATTATGAGTTTACTTTTTATTCATTACTTTATGAGTTAGGCCATTGCATGCAAATTTTCAGCATATTAAAATGATATGCGCGATGTATATAGATTCATTACATAAACTTGAACTAAATCTTGTCAACATAAAAAACAGTTTGTAGACATTACAGGTATTGGTTACGCGTGCGTTCATAGACAAATAGGGGGGCAAGATGTTTTCAATGTTTGAGTATGGACGCTATTGATCAGGTTGTTGTTGTTGTTGTTGAGTAGATTTTGTAAGTCGAAAGACCTTGTCGAGAGAGCGTAGATGCTGTCAGACGCCAGGCTTTGGATCAAGTAACTTGCGCCATCCAGTTTATGTTCATACCTGTACTCAATAGGTTGACGTAGATGTTGTCGGATGCCAGACTATGGGTCAGGTAGTTTGCGTCGTGCATATTGCCAGTCCGTGATGTAAGTTTAATCCGTGGAGTGTCGGCGTCAGACCTAGATACTAGATAGATACTACCTATCAGAACAGTTTAATTTCCTTTGAGAAATTAAACATATGTTTAATTCTTCAAAGGAATTATCGCTTCTCTCACCAGCCAGGCTTGTACCACGTAGGGACTCGAGAACCCCTTGATTAGAACACCTGCCGTAATTTATCCTTGCCTTGAATGTTTTGGAAATATTTCATAGCATGGTAGTCGCCGCTATTGTAGTCATGTTATTTTGGCAATGGTGGATTCTTTAGCTATTTCAAGTATGCAATTGGTGTCATGAAGATTCCGAGAAAGCTGAATATGTATTGTCGATATTTTCAGTATATATATGAACATGAAGTAAACAACATATTGAAATATTACAGTTGGTATAAAACAATTAACATCAAGAAAAATTTATGAAACCACCCTTAACACTTACTGCACAGTGCACATTCAATTACGTGATTGTTATTCTTCGCCACACTAGAGTGGTCAAGCAGTGCTTCCAGTTCTTGTAGTTTGGCTATTTTTACAGTATTCCTTTGATATCTCATACTCACGAACAAAATCAGCGAAACGTCGGTTGCGCTGAATTCTCCTACCCGTTCTTGATACACGTGGCAGGAATTGGAGTGCATCAGGCTCTGGAATCTGCTACGCGTCTAATGTTTCCCCCACTTCGGCTGCCTCCTCACGTTGGTCGGATGGACCAGCTCCAAATTCTCGATCGGGATTTTCTAAGGTCGCTATCTTGCATCGGTCAATGTGTACGCATCTTGCTCTTCCGTTATCCTGTTTCGGGAACACATTTCTGCCCTTTGTGTCTGCGACTTCGAAAGGTGCCCGATACACCGGATATAACCCAGTCGATGCCTCGTGCGCCATAACGTAACTTCCAGGATTTATGAGGCGTCTATTAGGATCAACTTTGCTATTGTCGTAATATCTTTTGTAGCTGTTCCGTGCCTCGTCTGTTCGTGCCGTCGTGTTTCGCGGCACTTCAGAATGTACGAAAATTCGTGATTGATTAACTTCGTCTTCTGTGAAGCGTCCAGTATGACAACTTCGAAGTTGACCGACCGATTCGTTCACAGCCGTGATACCTACATAACCTGGTGAGGACTTTTCGCGATGTGTGGTATTATTTAACAATAAATTTGCCTCCCGCAATACCTTTGGCCACCTTTACGTAATTATATGTTTGTCGTCTAGCAGGCATTTGGTGGCTTGTTTCGCCGTCTGAATCACCAGTCAGTTGGTCTGCTTAAGGGTGGTAATGAATCGTGCGCCTATTTTCACTGCCTAGTTCGTCGCACACCGTTCTTATGAGACCACCGTCAGCGTTTCTTCATTGGTCTGATATCAGCGTTACCGGGCTTCTATGCTCTTAGATCCATACATTTTGGAAAGCGGAAGAATCTGATACCACTGATTGGTCTTTCATCGGTATTAATTTGCGAATTTTGAAAAATTATCGACGATCATTAGCAGGTATCTGAATCCATTTTCACTCCAAGGAGGCGTGGCGATGTCCAAAGAAACTGCTTTCCGAGGGTATGGTTCGTCATACCTGGGTATCTGCATTGTCACCTGTGTCTCATATGAGCGTTCATGACACGCACAAGTCTGGCAACGGCTGCAATCTGATCTCACTATGTCGTGCATGTCTATCCAGTTCAAATATGAACACAGCGCCTCAAGCGTTTTCTTATTTCTGAAGTTCCCCCTGTTATGACATTGATATGAGATTAAGCAGTGATATCACCTTCAAGCTTGTCCGGAACAACGACACGTTTTTGCTTCATCAGTAGTCCATCTTTCAGTTGTATTTGCCCATATCACTTGAACCGACCCTCCCTTATGCCGCCCAGTTTTCTGAATTGACGTTTTGCGCCGGATATCGATGCATTGTGATTTTGGGCTCTTCTGATCTGGTTAATGTTGCATGATTGGATATGAGTTATGCCTTTTTCAGCATTTTTGTGGTTGATGAGCGCGGAATCGATCGAGGATTCCATTCATATATGGTCATCTAATCAAATGGTCAGCAGCTGCATTTTCCATCCTTGCTCTGTTCTCCACTTCGTAATCTTGGAATGCTTCAAGCTCCAGTAACCATCTATATAATTTTATCTTGGGTCCTTCCGTTTCTTCATCCATACCAGAGGATTGTGGTCTGTAATAATTATAACCTTTTTGGCAGCTTGCAAGTACTACAACCATTTTCGCACGGCTGAAACTATAGCCCAAGCTTCCAGCTCTCCGGCAGAGTAATTTTTTGCGCGGTTGTCAGTTCTGCAGAATACAAACTTATCAGCTGGAGGTGCCCTTTACAATCTTTCTGTGCCAACAACCTTCCAACTCCCGTTGCATGTGCTCATATAGAACTGTGGCGGATTGTTGATGATTGCGTGGCAGCCCTCATAATTGTTGTTTATAAATATTGCGGTTGCGCCATTTGCGCCATGTTTTTGTGATAATGTCCACGTAAGTAATTACTGTTATTTTATATATAATATGCAATATGTAAGGTTGTGAGTATGAGGGTTTATTATGACCTTCTTTATCTTCAATTGTATGGCTTGTAAATTATGTTTTTGTATTCCTTGTACGACCTACGTGTGCTTCCACAGTAGTAGACCGGGACACTTTGTGACATTTTCACGTGCAAGAAGGGCACTTCCAGTGGTCGTGACCTGTGAAGTCACACCTGACCTAATGTAACAATGTTTATATTTGATGCGGTGCTATATATAACTTTTATTCTTATATCTATATTTAGTAATCGTTTATTGTTTTGTACATTGTGTATTGCATGTTGTGCATTAAATATGGCATAGAATAGGATAGAAGTTAGGATAGAAGGTGGAGCATAAACACATACATCACTGTCAACACAGATGGTTAGGCAAAGAGAAGCATAGCAGTGGTCGCACGCTCACACACACATATACATCACTGTCAACACAATAAGTTAGATTACAGAACACAGCATTGGTTGCACACACGTAGACACACACACATACACTGCAAGACATTAAGAGACAGCAGGGCAGCACGTGCAGACGCATATATTAAACACACCAGTGTGTAAGACTATGGGCGTGCTGCATTGTGGTGACCTTGTGGTTCGTAACTAATGAGGTCGTGCACAACTTGGAGCTGCAGAATGAAGTAGGCGGCGCTAGCTAGCACTATATAAGCACAGTGCTTTCACCATTCAGGGGAGATAGGAATAGAAGAGCAGCGGCAGTAGGGATATGGAACAGATAGATAGAAGCGGCAGCGGGAAGAGATAGATTGAGCAGCAGCAGCAGTAGAGGAGATTCAGTAGAGAAGTGGAGTGGTTCAGAGGGAGAATGGAACGGAACAGAGTATAGCAACACCAGAGGATAGAACGGGAGACCAGATAGGATAGAAAACTGGATATAACGTTAGGACAGATAGATTTAGGAACAGCAACATTAGTTATAATATCACGACGCAATACATTGTTTCTTCAACAATCAACTGTGTTTGGAATCGGACATCAAGCGTTATCGCGGCGCACAACGATAAGAGGCCTGCTCCATTAGAACTATCACGACTGAAAAACAAAACTGTTACACCTAACCTAACCTAACCCGACCTAACCTAACCAAACCTAACCCGACCTGACCTAACCTAGCTTTTATATTTCTTCTTTCTATTTCTTATTCCCATTATTTCATATTCCCTTTCTTTATTCTTCTTTCTTATTCCCTCATTCTGCTCTTATCCCTTTATTTCTGATTCCTCCTTTCTATTTCCTATTATTTATTCTATTTATTCTATATTTTCCAATTTTTAAACATACATTCAAAGTTTTGAATACTTGATTGCTAAATGCTTGTCGATATATTTTTTCAAACATATTTTTTGGTATAAACAATCGCACATTACTTTTTGGTTAGTGTTTTCATCACGTGTTGATTTTATAAATCGATATCGCGAGGCGTCATACCGGTTTATGTACAGGTGAAATATGTTCGGTGAATATCAGTCTGAATACATCGTACGTTTGATATATCAAGTCTCCGATCCCTCCGCCCGTATTTCACATCCTCTGCAATATTCAAGAACGTTGTGTGAATCTTCCCTAGTCATTTGTTGTCCCTCTTTCTCCGCTTTCGCTTCATCTCTGCGCATATACTTATTCTCTACACATTTTAATCCCACATTGTCTCACACTCTATACTAAAATTTGGGCGCTCAAAGTGCACACTCATATTTTGCCTGTTTTTGCTTTAACGTATTTTTGTACCCTTTAATCAGTTTTTTCTATCTCCTATCTCTACCTGATTATCGTTGTACTGAAAATTTGTGTTAATTTCTTATTTTTCCTGTGTATGTATCATCATGATTGTTTATTGCGCTCTGTGGTTGTCTCATATTGCGTCGACGTGTAGCTGTCTTTTGGCCTGAACTATTTTTTTTTTAATCGCACCACTGCTGTTAAATCAAATGCATGGTGTTGTTAAATGTAGATGTGAACGTTCTAAATTGGTGTATATATTTTAGTCTTTATTTCAACTGAATCTTCAATTTTATTCAAATTATCTCTTTAAAAGTGGTATAACGAATTCATTATATTGTATTATGAGTTTACTTTTTATTCATTACTTTATGAGTTAGGCCATTGCATGCAAATTTTCAGCATATTAAAATGATATGCGCGATGTATATAGATTCATTACATAAACTTGAACTAAATCTTGTCAACATAAAAAACAGTTTGTAGACATTACAGGTATTGGTTACGCGTGCGTTCATAGACAAATAGGGGGGCAAGATGTTTTCAATGTTTGAGTATGGACGCTATTGATCAGGTTGTTGTTGTTGTTGTTGAGTAGATTTTGTAAGTCGAAAGACCTTGTCGAGAGAGCGTAGATGCTGTCAGACGCCAGGCTTTGGATCAAGTAACTTGCGCCATCCAGTTTATGTTCATACCTGTACTCAATAGGTTGACGTAGATGTTGTCGGATGCCAGACTATGGGTCAGGTAGTTTGCGTCGTGCATATTGCCAGTCCGTGATGTAAGTTTAATCCGTGGAGTGTCGGCGTCAGACCTAGATACTAGATAGATACTACCTATCAGAACAGTTTAATTTCCTTTGAGAAATTAAACATATGTTTAATTCTTCAAAGGAATTATCGCTTCTCTCACCAGCCAGGCTTGTACCACGTAGGGACTCGAGAACCCCTTGATTAGAACACCTGCCGTAATTTATCCTTGCCTTGAATGTTTTGAAAATATTTCATAGCATGGTAGTCGCCGCTATTGTAGTCATGTTATTTTGGCAATGGTGGATTCTTTAGCTATTTCAAGTATGCAATTGGTGTCATGAAGATTCCGAGAAAGCTGAATATGTATTGTCGATATTTTCAGTATATATATGAACATGAAGTAAACAACATATTGAAATATTACAGTTGGTATAAAACAATTAACATCAAGAAAAATTTATGAAACCACCCTTAACACTTACTGCACAGTGCACATTCAATTACGTGATTGTTATTCTTCGCCACACTAGAGTGGTCAAGCAGTGCTTCCAGTTCTTGTAGTTTGGCTTTTTTTACAGTATTCCTTTGATATCTCATACTCACGAACAAAATCAGCGAAACGTCGGTTGCGCTGAATTCTCCTACCCGTTCTTGATACACGTGGCAGGAATTGGAGTGCATCAGGCTCTGGAATCTGCTACGCGTCTAATGTTTCCCCCACTTCGGCTGCCTCCTCACGTTGGTCGGATGGACCAGCTCCAAATTCTCGATCGGGATTTTCTAAGGTCGCTATCTTGCATCGGTCAATGTGTACGCATCTTGCTCTTCCGTTATCCTGTTTCGGGAACACATTCCTGCCCTTTGTGTCTGCGACTTCGAAAGGTGCCCGATACACCGGATATAACCCAGTCGATGCCTCGTGCGCCATAACGTAACTTCCAGGTTTTATGAGGCGTCTATTAGGATCAACTTTGCTATTGTCGTAATATCTTTTGTAGCTGTTCCGTGCCTCGTCTGTTCGTGCCGTCGTGTTTCGCGGCACTTCAGAATGTACGAAAATTCGTGATTGATTAACTTCGTCTTCTGTGAAGCGTCCAGTATGACAACTTCGAAGTTGACCGACCGATTCGTTCACAGCCGTGATACCTACATAACCTGGTGAGGACTTTTCGCGATGTGTGGTATTATTTAACAATAAATTTGCCTCCCGCAATACCTTTGGCCACCTTTACGTAATTATATGTTTGTCGTCTAGCAGGCATTTGGTGGCTTGTTTCGCCGTCTGAATCACCAGTCAGTTGGTCTGCTTAAGGGTGGTAATGAATCGTGCGCCTATTTTCACTGCCTAGTTCGTCGCACACCGTTCTTATGAGACCACCGTCAGCGTTTCTTCATTGGTCTGATATCAGCGTTACCGGGCTTCTATGCTCTTAGATCCATACATTTTGGAAAGCGGAAGAATCTGATACCACTGATTGGTCTTTCATCGGTATTAATTTGCGAATTTTGAAAAATTATCGACGATCATTAGCAGGTATCTGAATCCATTTTCACTCCAAGGAGGCGTGGCGATGTCCAAAGAAACTGCTTTCCGAGGGGATGGTTCGTCATACCTGGGTATCTGCATTGTCACCTGTGTCTCATATGAGCGTTCATGACACGCACAAGTCTGGCAACGGCTGCAATCTGATCTCACTATGTCGTGCATGTCTATCCAGTTCAAATATGAACACAGCGCCTCAAGCGTTTTCTTATTTCTGAAGTTCCCCCTGTTATGACATTGATATGAGATTAAGCAGTGATATCACCTTCAAGCTTGTCCGGAACAACGACACGTTTTTGCTTCATCAGTAGTCCATCTTTCAGTTGTATTTGCCCATATCACTTGAACCGACCCTCCCTTATGCCGCCCAGTTTTCTGAATTGACGTTTTGCGCCGGATATCGATGCATTGTGATTTTGGGCTCTTCTGATCTGGTTAATGTTGCATGATTGGATATGAGTTATGCTTTTTTCAGCATTTTTGTGGTTGATGAGCGCGGAATCGATCGAGGATTCCATTCATATATGGTCATCTAATCAAATGGTCAGCAGCTGCATTTTCCATCCTTGCTCTGTTCTCCACTTCGTAATCTTGGAATGCTTCAAGCTCCAGTAACCATCTATATAATTTTATCTTGGGTCCTTCCGTTTCTTCATCCATACCAGAGGATTGTGGTCTGTAATAATTATAACCTTTTTGGCAGCTTGCAAGTACTACAACCATTTTCGCACGGCTGAAACTATAGCCCAAGCTTCCAGCTCTCCGGCAGAGTAATTTTTTGCGCGGTTGTCAGTTCTGCAGAATACAAACTTATCAGCT
Source organism: Sacculina carcini (assembly GCA_916048095.2). Lineage (NCBI taxonomy): Eukaryota > Metazoa > Arthropoda > Thecostraca > Sacculinidae > Sacculina > Sacculina carcini. The sequence continues at coordinate 3,567,130 of OU696584.1, forward strand.
GGAGGTGCCCTTTACAATCTTTCTGTGCCAACAACCTTCCAACTCCCGTTGCATGTGCTCATATAGAACTGTGGCGGATTGTTGATGATTGCGTGGCAGCCCTCATAATTGTTGTTTATAAATATTGCGGTTGCGCCATTTGCGCCATGTTTTTGTGATAATGTCCACGTAAGTAATTACTGTTATTTTATATATAATATGCAATATGTAAGGTTGTGAGTATGAGGGTTTATTATGACCTTCTTTATCTTCAATTGTATGGCTTGTAAATTATGTTTTTGTATTCCTTGTACGACCTACGTGTGCTTCCACAGTAGTAGACCGGGACACTTTGTGACATTTTCACGTGCAAGAAGGGCACTTCCAGTGGTCGTGACCTGTGAAGTCACACCTGACCTAATGTAACAATGTTTATATTTGATGCGGTGCTATATATAACTTTTATTCTTATATCTATATTTAGTAATCGTTTATTGTTTTGTACATTGTGTATTGCATGTTGTGCATTAAATATGGCATAGAATAGGATAGAAGTTAGGATAGAAGGTGGAGCATAAACACATACATCACTGTCAACACAGATGGTTAGGCAAAGAGAAGCATAGCAGTGGTCGCACGCTCACACACACATATACATCACTGTCAACACAATAAGTTAGATTACAGAACACAGCATTGGTTGCACACACGTAGACACACACACATACACTGCAAGACATTAAGAGACAGCAGGGCAGCACGTGCAGACGCATATATTAAACACACCAGTGTGTAAGACTATGGGCGTGCTGCATTGTGGTGACCTTGTGGTTCGTAACTAATGAGGTCGTGCACAACTTGGAGCTGCAGAATGAAGTAGGCGGCGCTAGCTAGCACTATATAAGCACAGTGCTTTCACCATTCAGGGGAGATAGGAATAGAAGAGCAGCGGCAGTAGGGATATGGAACAGATAGATAGAAGCGGCAGCGGGAAGAGATAGATTGAGCAGCAGCAGCAGTAGAGGAGATTCAGTAGAGAAGTGGAGTGGTTCAGAGGGAGAATGGAACGGAACAGAGTATAGCAACACCAGAGGATAGAACGGGAGACCAGATAGGATAGAAAACTGGATATAACGTTAGGACAGATAGATTTAGGAACAGCAACATTAGTTATAATATCACGACGCAATACATTGTTTCTTCAACAATCAACTGTGTTTGGAATCGGACATCAAGCGTTATCGCGGCGCACAACGATAAGAGGCCTGCTCCATTAGAACTATCACGACTGAAAAACAAAACTGTTACACCTAACCTAACCTAACCCGACCTAACCTAACCAAACCTAACCCGACCTGACCTAACCTAGCTTTTATATTTCTTCTTTCTATTTCTTGTTCCCATTATTTCATATTCCCTTTCTTTATTCTTCTTTCTTATTCCCTCATTCTGCTCTTATCCCTTTATTTCTGATTCCTCCTTTCTATTTCCTATTATTTATTCTATTTATTCTATATTTTCCAATTTTTAAACATACATTCAAAGTTTTGATATATCATCATATCATTCAAACCCCGAGGTGATTTCGAGTCACCGATTCTCGCAGCTGAAGGCGGCACTTGAAGGAGCCTTCTCAAAACCTAAGGCTGAGCTCTTCGAAGAGCTTCTTTCGAAGACTACCTTGGTTGGCCGCCCCTCCATTTTCATGGTGGAGCTGCGCCAGACGGCGATGAAAGCGGTAGCAGGAGAGGACCTGGTGCGCCACCGGTTTTTGCAAGCGCTGCCACCTGCCATCTCCACTGCGTTGGCAGCGCAAAGAGATTTAACACTGGAGCAGTTGGGCTCTCTGGCGGATGAGCTGGTTTCTCTGACTCGGAGCCAGCACTGCTTCGCAGTCGCCGATCCCCGACAGTTTCATTCACCTACTCCACCGAGGACAGCAGGACGCCGCCCTCTCAGCACTGGAAGTTCGAGCGGTGTGCAGCCTTTCCACGTCGGTCAGAGGCCGCAGGTTTGCCGGGCGCACCTCTACTATGGACCGGCTGCACGAACATGCCGCACGTGGTGCAGGTGGCCCACGAAGTCGAGGGGGTTGAGGGTTCTTCCGCCATCCCGCGATAGTTCTCGATCCAGTTCGCCTGCTCCTCTTCCTGCTGAGCAGGAAAACTACCGCGGCAGGCGATCTCCACTGCGACAGGTCGTCTGCCACTGCTCGAAGTCGCTGCAAAGGTCGGTTGCAGGTCAGTGAGTTTTGTGGTGGAAACTGGTGCAGCGGTATCGATTGTACCCCTTGCACTAGTGTCATCACTGACTATCAATCCTACCGCTGTCCAGCTGAGCTCTGCCACCGGTCAGTCAATTCCTGTCCACGGAGAGGTGCACCTGTCGCTAGCGCTACGGCGCTTGCGTCAACAATTGGAGTGGATTTTTGTTGTTGCCGACGTTACGAGCCCTCTCCTGGGACAGGATTTGCTGGCATATTACGGTCTAGTGGTTGACTACAAGCAGCGAACAGTGAGCGATGCCAACACCAATGTTATCGTCAAGTGTGCTCCCTCGGAAGTATCGTGTGGCATAGGGGCAATGGTCGGCCAAATCTGCCCGAGCGCGTGCAATCTCTCTTCGATCGGTTCCCGGTCGCTGACGGCACCGTCTAGTGTGGAAAGCTGCAGCGCTGACAAAGTGACCACCAGTGCTGTACATCACTTTGTGGATACAGCAAGTGCGGCGCCGACATTCGCAGCTCCTCGTCGACACGATCCTGAGCGACTCGCTGCTGCAGAACGTGCCTTTTCGGAGCTGCTGCGGCAGGGCGTGGTACGTCCTTCGAGTTCCCCTTGGGCCTCGCCACTTCACATGGTACCGAAGCGGTCTCCAGGTGAGTGGCGCGTCACTGGAGACTACAGAGCCCTCAATGCTCTCACCACCCCTGATCGGTACCCTCTGCCGCATATCCATGACGTATCATCGAAGCTGCACGGGAAGACGGTGTTCAGCAAGATTGATCTGGTTCGGGCCTTCTACAACATCCCGATGGCCGACCAGGACATCCCGAAGACTGCAGTAACGACGCCTTTTGGTCTCTTTGAGTACAGCTACATGCCTCTGGGACTACGCAACATTGGTGCGACGTTCCAGAGGTTCAGGGACGGTGCCTTCAGGCATCTCTCATGCGCATTTGTGTACCTGGATGATGTGCTTGTATTCTCAGATTCAGAAGAGCAACATCAGGCCGATCTTGCTGCAGTCTTCGCGGTTCTCCATGAGCACCGTCTTCGGCTGGCGATGGACAAGTGTCGGTTTTTCTGCCCGTCCGTGCAGTTTCTTGGACATCAAATCACCCGCAGTGGCATAGGACCTCCTACGGACCGTGTGGCGGCCATAACCGATTTTCCGCGTCCACAGAGCGTCGCTGGCCTCCGCTGATTTTTGGGTATGGCTGGCTTTTACCGACGAATGGTTCCGCACTTTGCTGATGTTGCGTTTCCGCTCACCGAAATTCTGCGCCTGCACCAGGGTAAAAAGGATCTGGAGTGGTCAACGGATGGCCAAGGGGCATTTGACGCACTGAAGAGTGCTCTGTCCTGCGCCTGCTTGCTGAGTTATCCTGATCCCACCAGTGATACCTATCATCTCGTCACTGATTGCTCCTCTCACGCGGCAGGGGCAGCTCTCCATCAGGTTGTTGATGGTGTCCCTCGTGCCATTGCCTTCTACTCTAAGAAGCTGTCCCTCGCTCAGCGCAAGTACGCAGCCTTCGACCGAGAGCTGTTTGCCGCACAAGCTGCCGTGCTTCACTTTCGGCATATCTTGGAGGGCAGGAATGCCGTGCTGTTTACAGACCACAAACCGCTGGTAGGCGCCTTCTACAGCTCCAAGCCGGCCAAGTAGGACAGACAACAGCGCCACCTGTCTGTGCTCGCTGAATTCGTAGCTCGGGTGGAGTACATAAAAGGCGAGTCGAACATCGTTGCCGATTGCCTCTCACGACCGGCCTGCAGTGTCAGTGTTGACATCTGGGACCTACCTGCTTTGGCGGCAGCCCAGGCGGAAGACAGGGAGACGCAGGCTGCGCTGTCTCGCTTCAAACCGTACACAATCAGCGGCGAGCATCTACTCTATTGTGAGACGTCAAACACGATGCCGCGTGCATTTGTACCGGTCAGCCATCGTCAGACGGTCTTCCACCATCTGCACAACATCTCCCATCCTGGTGTGCACGGTAGTGTCGTCTTGCTAAAGCAGCGGTACCTATGGCCGACACTTGAGCGAGAGGTCAAGGCATGGGTCCGGTCCCGTCTCTCCTGTCAGCAGGCCAAGGTGCACCGTCATACCAAGCCGCCGCCGACGCCGTTTGTGGGGTCTGCCGGTCGGTTTGAGACGGTGCACATCGATCTTGTCGGCCCTCTGTCTCCGCAGTCAATGCCAGGACACCCATTCGCCAACCCCATGCGGTTTGTCTTGACTTGTGTAGATCGTGCTTCAAGGTGGGTGGAAGCCTGCCCTCTGGCGGAGATAACGGCGGAAGCGGTGTCGCGCGCCTTCGTGGAGACCTGGGTATCTCGTTTCGGGGTGCCCCTCTACATCGTCTCGGATCGTGGAGTCCAGTTCGAGGCCGATCTGTTCCGGTGTCTCGCGGCAACGATTGGCTTTCACATTATCCGTACTGCTTCCTACAGACCTCAGGCCAACGGTATGGCCGAGCGCCGGCACAGGGTGCTGAAGACGGCGATCATGGCTCGCCGCCAGGAGTGGCTACCTGCACTGCCTGTGGTGTTACTGGGCATTCGTATGCTGCCGACAGAGACAGGTACGTCACCGTTCAGCGCCGTGACTGGTACAGAGCTGTTGTGTCCGCGTGTGACCGTCGAGGATACCTCCTCTACCAACATGCAGCACCAGTTTGTTCGTGACATGGCGCGTCGCATGTCCGAAATCGACTTCCGTCGACTTTCGGCTGGCTCTGCCCATGGAGAGACGGCATCGTATGTGCCCAAGGAGCTGGAGGATTGTACACACGTATGGGTGCGAGTCGACTGGGTGCGGCATTCCCTCGAGGCACCAAACCGCGGTCCGTTCCGAGTTGTGAACCGCACCCCTCGTGTGTTCACCATCGAACTGCCGTCTGGTGGTAGAGACACGGTGTCTATTGCCCGGCTAAAACCGACCATACTCCCCGTGTCTCCTCCACCGTCGCTGCCGACACCACCGGATGACTCCGCCGATCCGCAGCCGTCAGCACCAACACCCGCATCGTCCGCTGATCCCGCCGTCACCAGTCAAGACAACGGTCAAGGCCCTGTGAGAGCGGAATCAAGCGTCCGAACCCGCAGAGGGCGCACTGTTAGTTTCCGGCGGAAGCCTGAATTTGTATATTTTTGATGCATGTAATCCATAGTGTTGGTAGCTGCTTCTTTTTTCTACCATGTGTTTATCTTTTCATCTCCGATTCTGGTGGGGGAGGCTTGTGGCGGATTGTTGATGATTGCGTGGCAGCCCTCATAATTATTGTTTATAAATATTGCGGTTGCGCCAGTTGCGCCATGTTTGAATGTGATAATGTCCACGTAAGTAATTACTGTTATTTTATATATAATATTCAATATGTAAGGTTGTGAGTATGAGGGTTTATTATGACCTTTGTCTTCAATTGTATGGCATGTAAATTATGTTTTTGTATTGCTTGTACGACCTACGTGTGCTTCCGAGTTTTCTTCTAAGGAATCGTTTCTAATATACGCCCTTATGTTCCTGACTCTCCTGGTGTGAGTACCTATCTGATAGCGCTAAAGAACGCTTCAGATAATTTTGGATATTTCAGTTTGGGGCATTCGGCCAGTGCTGATTTCAGCAATTTGCAACTAGTGTCACATTCCTGGCTCCATATGGATGTTGTGTTCTTAGTCAGGCGATTTAAAGGAGCGCACACTTTCGTCATGTCTTTCACAAAGTGAATTTCGCAAAACCTCAAAACCATCGAAACCATCGAAACCAACAAGAACCATCGCAAGAACCATCGAAATGCTTTGGACACCGTTTGGTCGTTGTCATTCTCTCATTGATGCTATGTGCGACTGTAGCGGTCGGCAACCTTCAGCTGATATGTATTGGCCCACGAATTCACCTTTTATAGCGAAATTCGCACTTATCTACTCTTATATACTCTTATCTACTCTTATCTCTGTTATTGCAATCTCATTTTGCGAAACGCGGACTATGTGTGTTCAATGTGCTTCACGTGATCGGAGAAATTTTCGGAGTAGACACACGTGTTGTCGACATATGTCGCCGCATGTGAAATTCACTTCATTGCCTTGTTCACAGTCCTCTGAAATGTAATGTTCTATTAAATGTTCACAGTCCACTGACTATTGCACAAACCAAAAGTCATAACATTCATCTCGAACTGATCGTTTGGTACGACGAATGCTGTTTTATATTTGTTTTGTTCTCTTATTGGTATCGACCAATATGCGCTTGCCTCATGAAACGAAAAGATTGTGCTTCCACCCATAGCATCGATTGTTCCCCTCAGTCTGCTGCTTGGTACGTGTCTTTTTGGTCGCTGCGTCTAACTATCTGTAATCCACAAGGAGACTATACGTTCCGTCTTTCTTCCTCACCAGAATCACCCTGTTTGCCCAATGAGAACTCGAGGGTTTGCATATCCCATTTGTAATAATTTCTACGAGCTGTCTGTTCACTTACTTTTCTTCTAGTGGGCTCATTCTGTTCGGCTGGTGCTTGATAGGGAGCACTCCTTCAATATATACCGCGTGTAAAGCACGGTTTGTCACCTTGGGTCTTTTCGGTTTAACCGCAAAAACATCATGATATTCACGCAAGAGTATCTCTCTGGGCACAAGATAAATGTGAACTGGTCATGTCCTCAGGTTTGAAAATATCAGCCTGAAGTTTCACTCGCCAGTAGCAAAACACGATGTTGAAAATCTCCGCCAACCGCCATATTTTCTGTCGGCAGCCACTGATCGCCCAAGGCAACTCTTCCGTGTTTCCAGTCGAATTCCCCGTGATCCCAATCTTGTCATGTAGTCACGTCCGAGGAGCAGAAATCTCGAATCTTTTGCAATAATACTCAGACGTTTTCGAGTCTAAGGACCGTTTCCGGCGCTTACGTCGATCTCCGAAAATCACAATGTATGCACGCTTTCTCCCACACTGGTCAGGGTCTCTAGGCGCCTTTCCACCAAGTGCAGACTGGTGCCAACCCATTTCCGCTGCTGTATGTGCATCAACCACCGATGCGGTCGCTCCGGAATCAAGAAAAGCCCTGACAGACCTATCGTTGAATATCAGTTCGACAGATGGCATTTCGAATGTAGGGAGCTGATGGCTAGGATCTGCCTCGTAATCTATGATGGGCACCGGTTTCCAGTGATCACCGGACCCACAAAGAAATCATCCTGAGTTGCGGGCTTCAGGTGCTTCCTTGTTCTGTGTCGATGATTGGCTTATTGAGAGCATCGACGATGATCCTGAAGAAACGTCTGTCCTCTTCGATATAGCGACTGTATCTGGCGGCGCCTTCGACATCTAAAGATCACCACCGCTTCTGTCCACTGACCACGCTTTATCTACCAGCGACTGCTTGATCATAACAAGTAGCGTTTTTCCAGTTCTGTCATTAACCGTCGACTGATCGGTTCGACGTGCTTCGTTTGCTTCCTTCACGTGCTTCCGTTTTGACATCCATTGGCAACTGCCCAATGAAATACGTCGACAGTACTTCGGTGTTCACTTGAGCAATGCTTAATCCAAAAAATCCAATCAAAGCTTGCTCAATTCAAATAATTGTCGATCGGCACGCCAGGATTCTACACGCTGATGCTGCTGCTGCTGTCTTTTCATGTTGTCTTACTTACTGACTGGTGGGTCCAGCGTAGCGCAAAGTTCCTCGAACGCATCAGGAAGTGGCGTTACGCCAGAAATGACTTCTCTGACAAGTTCATTCTCTGCTGGATGTCGGTTCACGAACGCGGGTAGCAGGCTTACGTCAAGTTTCTCACTCTCGGGCCCTCGGCTCACCAAGCCGCTGATGGCCGTCATGAATAACGGCTGCCACTCTGCAATCTGGGAGTCATTTCTCAACGCCGGCACCAGAAGATTCAACTGGGTCTGATACGATTCAGGCCCCACCAGATCAGCCACAACACCCACGTTTCTGTATCGACCATCGTCCTCGTTCAGGGCCACCTCGCTTCCCGCCAGACGCATCTTCCGGTTTCATTTTAGTCTATATTGAAATTGTCATGAACATTCCGTGAAAGCTGAATGTTTATTGTCGATAATTTCAATATATGACAAATGACCCTGAAATAAACAGCATATTGCGTTATTACAGTTGGAGTAATACATTTAACATCAAAGGAAATAAGTAAAACAATCACCAACACTTACTGCACAGTGCACACTTAATTATGGTATTGTTATTGTTCGTCACACCATCATGGTCAAGCAGTGATGCCAGTTGTCTGAGTTTGACTATTGCTACAACATTCCTCTGACAGTGGTATTTGACTCATTCTCGCGTCATCATGCAGATCACTTAATTGCGGGTTGCCTGGTTATAAAAAGTGTTCTGTCTATGCGCTGTTACACAATCTCACTGGTGCATGTCCGATTAATGGGTTGTATTATTGTCTTATGCTTGTTTTACGCAGACTCAGCTATTCATGAATGATTTCTGGACGAAGACACGCCTAGGACTAGCATGCATTTGTCATGTATCATGAGAAGCAGGTGAGTTCTGCCAATTTCGTTGTTGGCTTTGATATGTCTGTATAATTCTTAAAATTTTATCAATGACTGAATAGCACAACGATTGTGCTGTTCCTACGTCACTTCATTCGCTCTGTGCGATAATGGTTATAGATGATTTGTGTGGTACTAATTGTATGATATGTAAATGATAGTTTGATAAATGTAAATGATAGTTAAATGATAGGATATTAATAGTTGTGTGTCCTTTTGTATGTGCATGTGTGTGTTTGTTTGTTTGTTTGTGTGTGTATGTACATGTCTATCTCTGTGTGTGTGTGTGTGTAGATTTGTTATGGATTTGTATTTATTGTAATTCACAAACAAACAATTCAATTCAACACAAACTAATGAAACCAATAAAAATATGACAAATTTCCATCGAGTATATACTCCTTAATGGACGTGAAAAATATTACAATGTGAACATCATTTCGCTAATTACCAACACAGATACCATATACCATACCATTATATACCATTTGATATACCATAGATATACCATTTGCAATTTGATTTGAGAAAAGTGAAAATATAATTGAGAAAAGTGAAAATAGATTTGATAAAATTGAAATTAGATTTGAGAAAAGTGAAATTAGATTTGAGAAAAGTGAAATTAGATTTGAGAAAAGTGAAATTAGAATTGAGAAAAGTGAAAATTGAATTGATCGATGTTATTTCACACATTAAAATTATCCTTATAACCCGAAAATGCAAATTTATTTCATATATTTGTTCAAAGAATAATAAACTGAGAATCTTGTGACATCACTAATTTCTTTATTGAACAGAAATTCATTGAAATATCATAATAAGAAATCAGACATTAGCAGTGATTCCACAATACGTGTAAACAGCCATTAGGTACAACAAAATCAGTTTAAATAATCGCAAACGAATTATGGATGCGTATAGAAACGATAGGGATTGTAAGAATGTAGCTAAAACACTCGGTGTTAACATAAAAACGGTCTTTCACTGGCTGAAATCCAACGAGGATTGCCCAAAACACCGGGGAGGCAATCACGTGAAAAAAACGACACACATGATTGACACAATAATATCAGCGGTTGAAAAAACGCCGTCACTCATTCTGACAGACCTGTAGCTCATCATCCAATCGCAGCATGGATGTCAGGTGTGCCTGAACACAATCAGGAACTGGCTTGACGGGGAGTTGTTGTCGCTGAAAGCCTTGCGACCGACGAATGACCGCATGAACAACGCCGACAATAAGCGAAAAAGGGCCGAATTCATGGAGGAACTCTTCCGTATTCGGTCCGATGGTCGCACGCCAGTGTGGGTGGATAAGACGAACTACAATTTGTTCTGCAAGCGCAGCCAAGGACGGTCAAAAGTGGCGACGAAAGCTGCTGTCGTTCTCCCGGCCAGCAAAGGCACTAATCTGCACATCACTGGCGCCATGGCAACAACAATACTCGTCCTCATGTCCACCAGGCGGGGCTTGTTCAACAAGGAGAGCTGTGCTCAATGCTTTCAGTATCTCGTGGAGCAGTATCGCCAAGCTGGAATCGATCGCCCCACGGTAATTATTGACAATGCCCCAGCACACAGTCGACTTGAGGCAGTGTTTGAGGAGCAGCAGGACATTTAGCTGCTCAGAATGACCCCCTACTCGTACCTGCTCAGACCTATCGAGCTTTTATGGAGCTCAATGAAGAGCCACGAGAAAATAAGTCTAAGGGAGAAAATGCCCGATGTGCTGGTCATGACTCGAGACAACGCCGGCCCGTCCATTACCGAGCAGCCGATGCAACTGCTGGAGGCGGTCGTTCTCGAGACGATCAGCCTCGTGGATACAAGTTGTATACAGTGCGTTGTATCATACAACGCACCTGCAGAGCTACGCCAATCGGGTCGAGCGTTACTACGCTGCAGCGATCCGCGAAGAAGACCTCGTCGATATTTCTTGATTCATTAATTTTGTATTGCTTGTGTCTGCTTGTTCCCTTGATTAATTTCCGTTCATTAGCTGGCGTGACGTTTCAATGCACTTTGAATTTAAACAACGCGTGTACTTAAATTCAAGCGAAAAAGCAATATATAACCACTCAACACAATCACAACGCAGCATGTCCCACTAAAACACCTTCACTAACAAACACGCACGAACGTTGTGCGCAAACAACTGCCCTATGGCGCACACTGCCCCAGTGGCGCGCACTGCCCCACCCCCTGCATCCCCACACCAGCGACAGTTCACTCTTTGGAAATGCTGCGCTCGCTCATAACACGTGCATACAACATACATACACTCACACTACCTCGCACACACAAATAGACACCATACACAAAAATATACTGTACAAGATTTAACATAGTAAAGATGGCTAGCAACGACAAGCGCTATTCGCACGTGATGCCTTAACACTTACCATAAGCTGGATTGTACCGTCTCTGAAATTGTTGTTTCTGTAGATGTGTGTGTGTGTGTGTGTGTGTGTGTGTGTGTGTGTTAGTGTGTGTGTGTGTGTGTGTGTGTGCGCGCTCCCCCAACACTACGTTCTATCAATTCTATCCCTGTCTTCAAAAAACACTCAAAGAAATTTTTCATGGTGAAATCGTATTATACTCTAGAGAATATTGTCTATATTAGTGATGATTATAAGGTTTAAATTATCTCTCTTCTTTCTTTACCTTTCACTTTCTGTGTGTGTGTGGCTATGTGTGTAAGTGTGTAAGTGTGTCTGTGTGTGTGCGTTTGTGTGTGTGTGTGTGTGTGCGTGTGCAGCGCCCTAGAGACCCTCTAGGTGTAGGGCGCTATATAAATATCTACCTAATGTAATGTAATGTGTGTGTGCGCGTATGTGTACACGTGTGTGCACGCTTTGCTTGCGAGTGCTCTCCGAGAACAGTGGCTCTATGCAAAATCGCTGACAATGATATCTTGGCTGATGGAATTCCTCATAAAGTAAGCACATGTACGGTACATATATGTATTAAAATTGTAGTACATAGTACATATCATTGCACATAATTGTATAGTACATATTAAGTAGTACATATCTGTATTGTAATTGAATTGAATATAATTAAATAATTTGTTATACATATTTAAATGCACTGGAGAGCACAATAGTGACCTTATAGCTTGAATAATTAATATATCACTTAATTTTATGTAACACTTCTAAACATTTCAAATGAATACTCATAATGTGTGAAATAACATGGATCAATTCTATTTTCACTTTTCTCAATTCTAATTTCACTTTTCTCAAATCTAATTTCACTTTTCTCAAATCTAATTTCACTTTTCCCAAATCTATTTTCACTTTTCTCAATTCTATTTTCACTTTTCTCAAATCAAATTGCAAATGGTATAGAAGGAATCTTCATTCATACTACTGTGAGTATAAGTTGTTTCCAAAGCTTCATTATAAGGAAAACCGCAAAACTAAAACAAGAACATAGCAAAACAACAACATGAACACCGAAAAACAATAATAACATCGCAAAACAACAATAACATCGCAAAACAGGAAAAACACCGCCAAACAACAACAAGAACACCGCCAAATTTAAATAACTTAGTTTTGTTGACTCTTTCTGTGACTGAATCGATTTTCTATGGAAGAATATACACAAAATGTACAACAAAACAATTTGTTTTGGACTAGAGGTACTGTAACTGCCTAGGCAGTATATGTTGGCGACAGTGCAGTATTGACACATATGCTCGCGCTGCTTTATTTAGTATAGCTTCTAGTGAATATATCATCCATTGTTCCCTTGCGATGTTGTGCCTGCTCGCACTCTGCCTGCATCTCTTGCAAAATCTGCGGACGGTAAATATAGTGCACCTATTGTATGTGTTTGTGTATATAAGTAAGTAAGTATATTTGCCACAATAACATGCATCATAAGAAAACAAGAAAAATATCAATATAGAAGTAGCACAAGTGCATCGAGCCGCGGCTCTTTGATGCACATATCATTTCAATAATTTTCCACTATTTTGTGATGGAGAACAATTTCATTTAGGAATACATAATGTCAAATCAAATACACAAACACATCGATACATGTACAATTGGTCATGTGCGCTTGATACAGCGAACGCAGTTGCGCATATAACACACACACACACACTATAATACGACCACATATACACACGATACACTCACGCATACACACATACATACATATCGACATAGCCCAATATATTGAGAAGCATATATATATACACACATACACATACATATACATACACATACCTGTACATATACAGACATACACGTGCATACACATAGACACACACATACACACACATATGCACACATATACGAACATATGTACAAACATTATATATATCGCACATTATTCATGCTATACATATGAAAATGTTGTGAACTGCTCACTAATCAAGAATCTTTTAATTCGTTTTTTAAATACAAATTTTAAATACAAATACTATTGAAAAGCTCCGGACCACTCATCTCCTGACGTTCAAGGCTTGCTGGCATACCGCGCCACATCTCTGATGCCTGCTCACCGTCATTAGCTTTACTAAACATTCGTTCAGCTCGAAATAAATCATCCTACATATCCGAACTCCTTATTTCACATAACCTTGATATTCTCTGCCTAACTGAAACCTGGCTTCTGGAATCCGACTCATCAATATTCTCCGCATCCATTCCTTCACATTATTCTTTCCAAGGCGTTCCTCGACCTTTGTTTCTAAATCGCTCTTCAGGAGGTGGTATTGGTATCCTATTTCCTATTTCTTACCACATTTATGCGGATGATCTACAGCTGTACTTTCCTATCTCAAAATTTTCAGAAAATTGCATTTCTGCGGTTTTGAATAATATTACATCCTGGGCTTCATCACGCCATCTACTTTTGAACCATTCCAAGTCTGAATATATTGTGTTTCATCCTCCCAAATTATCTCCTCCAATAATTCCATTACCCCTATCTCAGTGTGTTCGTGATCTTGGTGTACATTTTGATCACAATCTCTCTTTCTCAATTAACATATCACGTGTGACTCGCTCCTGTCGTCTTATTCTCCGCCAACTTTATCCTATCCGTCGATTCCTTGATAATGCTACAGCAATCACACTTGTACAGTCCTTAATTTTCTCCAGGTTAGACTATTGTAACTCTCTTTATATTCATGTTTCTTGTAAAAATATACGCTCGCTTCAGAAAATTATAAACCAATCTTGCCGTTTTGTTTTTCTCCTTCCACCGAGAACTCCCACCTCGAAATTCATCCGCCAACTTGGATGGCTTCCTGCACGGCAGCGAATCCATCACAAGGTTTGCTGCATCATCTTCAAGATCATCCACTCCGACTCTGCTCCTCCTTATCTCCGTTTTCTTCTTACTGTTTCTGATCGTCCGGGCCGCTCACTATCACGTAGTCTCTTCTGTCCCCGTGCTCTCAACGACTCCACCTGGTCTTCGAAATCTCTTTTTTTCTCTGGACCTCGTTTGTTCAATGAACTTCCTCTTAAAATTCGATCTTCTCTCTCTTACAGGTCTTTTTCCACTTCTCTTTGTACATATCTTCTCGGTGTCTCCTCTGATGAATAATTATATTGTGTGAATAACTGTTTGATTTTTTTTTTCATCCATAGTTATTTTCAATTGTTCCTTCATAGTATATCGCTGCTTATATTTTTTTTTATGCGATACTGTTTTGTTTATTCCACATTGTATACATTTTATAGCTAGCCGTTCCTCGCGCCTATGATAATTAGAGCGCTATATGAAATACATGTTTTGTTGTTGTTGTTGTTGTTGTATCATTTATCAATCTAAATTCTCTGTTACTCGCTGTACACTCCTGGCCACACCACCTAGCTCTTTTGAAGTTCTCTCACTTGTTATCAAAATTTGCTCTCGCACTGATGTTTGTCTTAACATTGTCTACCGCCATGACCACCACGGTTCCACTCCCAATTTTCTGTCTGAATTTCCTGTCCTTATTGAATCCTTAATCTCGCGTTTCTCACACTCATTTATTATTATTGGTGATTTCAACTTTTGGCCTGATTCTCCTTCAAAAAACCTTATACCAATGAATTCCTCTCTATTATAGACTCTCACGCATTATATTTTTCTCCGCGTGCTCCTACGCATACTGCCGGTCACATCTTAGACTTAATTATTTCACCTTCTCCGTCTCATCACTCTGAACCATCCCTACCGGTTGTCACTGTTCTTCCCCCTGATACAAAATTTACCGACCACAGCCTCCTTCTTACTTCCATTCCGCTTCCTTCCGTCACTTCCTATACCAAAACCTTCTCTTTCCGTGATTACAGGGCATACAACCCAGAACGTTTTACCGCTTACATCCACCATTATCTATCTCCTTCTGCATATTTGCATCTTCTTCCCACTAAACTTGAATCCTTCTTCAATTCTCAGCTTACGCTTATTGCTGATCAAATTTTTCCACTCCGCACCATTCGTGGTAATAAACGGCCACGACCATCTCCCTGGTCCTCACCATTCCTGGTCTCACTCCAGCGTTCCCAACGTCGACTAGAACGACGCTGGAGACGCACCCGGTCTCCTACTGATTGGTCTGCATTCACTTCTTTTCGCGCTCATTACATTTCCTCTCTCCGTGCTGCAAAGGAATCATATTACTCTATTCACATACCATCACTATTATCTTCCCCGAAATCACTCTGGTCAACTCTTAACTCTCTTCTAGGTCGTAAACCGAATCGTCCTGCGCCCACCATCACCTGTTTTGATTTTGCCGAATTTTTCACCGATAAGATCGTCGCTTTACGCACATCTCTTCCAATATATACAGACCGCGTCCTTCCCCCTGCCCCCGTATCTGGTTCATTTACTGCTTTTAGCCATATACCAATATCCACCACAATACGTCTCATCACTAACACCAAAAAATCATTTTGTCCTTCAAATCCAATTAATTTTGCCATGGTATCTTCCTCTCTCCACCTTCTGGCTCCTATTCTGACACACCTTATAAATGCCTCCTTCCTTCATGGGACTTTTCTTACCAGTAAAAATGCCATTCTCATTCCTATTCTCAAAAAGCCTTCCCTTGACCCAAACATTCTAAATAGTTACCGACCAGTTTCACTTCTTCCATTTTCATCCAAAATTCTTGAGTCCGCCATTTATCATCAACTAGCATCTTACCTCTACAACAACCGTCTTCTTGATGACCTACAATCAGGGTTTGCTCATTATCGTTCCACTGAAACTGCTCTTGTCCGCCTTCATCACGATTTACTTTTTCATTTTTCTCAAAAATCTCCCGTAGTCATCACTCTCCTTGATATGTCATCCGCATTTGACCTTGTTGATCACAAAATTCTTATTCAGGATCTCTTCTCCATAGGAATCTCTCATTCTGCTCTTTCTCTTCTCACTTCCTATCTCACCAAATCGCTCCTACTCAGTTCTATTTGATAGTTGTCGGTCTCAAAATTTCCCTCTTTCATCAGGTGTCCCCCAGGGCTCATCACTTGGTCCTATCCTTTTCAACGTTTACATGACATCTCTATGTCCAATACTACGAAATTTATCTATTCCTTTTCACATATACGCAGATGACGTTCAGTTCTTTCTTCCTCTGTCTGAGCAAAACTATATTCCTCATATCATCAATAATATCTCAGCGTGGGCTTCTTCTCGTTCGCTCATAATAAATTCCTCAAAAACTCAATACATCGTACTTCACCCGCCTAAGATCCATCCTCCTCTATCTGACTTTCCTCTTTCCTCATCAGTACGTGACCTCGGTGTCTTACTAGATCCTCATTTGTCATTTCAAAAACATTTTACTTCTACAGCTGGCACCTGCCGTCTAATCCTTCGAAACCTCTACCTCATCCGTCCCTACATTGATTCATCAATTGCACAATCTCTGGTAACTGCTCTCATCATTCCTCGTATTGACTACTGTAATTCACTGTTTTTTCATCTTCCACAGAAGTCACTCAACATTTTACAATCTATCCTTAATCAAGCCTGCCGCTTCATTCTTCGCCTTCCTCCGCATCATCCCACATCATCCCATCTACGTGATCTTGGTATTCTTCCTATTCCTTATCGCGTTCAACACAAAATCTGCACACTCACCTATAAACTCTTGCATTCTCCTGACTCTCCACAGTATTTACTTGAAATTCTTTCTCCACATCCGTGTCCTCGTGATACACGACAAACTAAAATCCTTCTTGAACCTCGTTGTCACTGTGAATCTTCTTGGTTTACACGTTCCTTCCAACACGCTGCTCCTCGCATATACAATAGCCTCCCATCTCACCTACTGTCCTCTCCCTCGCTTAAATCCTTCTCGAAACATCTACATTCTCACCTTCTTTCACAGTTGAATTAAACATATTGGATGTATTGAACTATTTTAATGCTGCTGTGCAATTTGATGGCTTGTATGTGTTTGTTTTTTAAATGTATATATGTGTATGTGTGTGTGTATATATATATATATATATATATATATATATATATATATATATATATATATGTGTGTGTGTATATGTATATGTTTATGTATATATATAGCCTGTTGGAGGCTCAATACATTAAATTTGAATTGAATTTTGACCAAAACTGAATATACTATTTTTTAAATTTTGTGTTCTGTATGTTGGAAATTTTAGGCTAGTATTTCTATGTCGAGTATAACACACATGAATCAACGGTTGGAAAATTGAGTTATTCTTGATTTTTCTAAAAATCATTATTAGCGTGAAGTTGTGGGGACTGAGATGACAATTTGTTTCGATGTTATGTTTTGCGATTTGTGCGAGTATGATAGTGTAAATGATACCCTAGGCTGGATGTTATTATACAATGTTTGTCTGGTGTCTATATGTGTGTGCATGAGCGTGAGAGTGACCTTGATGATGTGATTGAACGATTCCACAAATGTAACGGGCCGTTTGCAGTCATGCACTATGTCCATGTGTAATATGACCTTCCCCGGTTAGTTGCCGGCTCACCAGGACGCTTGTATGTATGTCTGTTTGATGTGTGCTTGTATGTGTGTATATCATATGTCTCTGTTCGCGTGTGGTCTGATTCGCGGTTGTATAGATGTGTGTGTGTGTGGGTGGAACGTTGATACAGTTGTGCTTTGGCTTTCGTGTTGTTTCTTTGTCTGCTAATCACGCATACCACAATTGGTGACCCCGATTTTGGTTTGAGCATTTTCAAAGTCAGTTTTCAGTTGTGATTTCCTCATTCATAATTGTCATCATTTATCATTTTTCACTTTCGCTATTTGGAACTTTTGTGCTCGTAATCACAACATGTTGGAGAAAGATGAAGCTTCACTTTCAGCTTGCGATGAGACCGCTGTCGGTCGCGTGTCCATTAAACCGCCAGCGTTTATGGAGAACGCCGTCGACGGTTGGTTTGTCGTCCTGGAGGCGCAATTCAACCTCCAAAACATCGTCTCAGAGACTACGCGGTTCTACCACGTAGTATCTTTGCCGCCTAATGTGGTGAGCCAGCTTCCCCCGAGCTGTCTGAGGTCTCAAAGTTTTACGGAAATAAAAAACGAGGTGACACAGTTGTTCGAGCGCACCAAACCAGAACTCTTCGACGAGCTAATCTCAACAAAAGTGCTGACTGGTCGCCCATCTGCCTTCATGGCTGAGCTGCAAGCAACAGCGAGGAAGGTTGGAGTTTCAGGTGAGCTGGTTCGTCATAAGTTCTGTCAAGCCATGCCTGGCACGATCAGACCGGTGCTGGCGTCTCGTAAAGATATGCCGATATCCGAACTAGCTAAGCTGGCGGACGAGCTTATGCCACTGGCACAACACAATGCATCTTGCTTGACAGTGAACAGCCCAGGCAGTAGTTCCTCTGCTGCTAGGCCTCATGTACCACCATCGATACACACTGGTAGCATGACATTGACGCCGTACTACGCCGGTCAGCGACCTCAAGTATGTCGGGCCCATCTCTTCTTTGGCCCACGCGCGAGAACGTGCAAACCGTGGTGCAAGTGGCCAAAGAAATCACCAGGCATAACTATTCAACCGTCGTCTCGGCCCTCTTCGCGTGCGGCTTCACCAGACCGTCAACAACAGTCGGAAAACTAGAGGAGCAGGTTCCGGTCTGTGCCACACCGAACCTGCCGCTTCTTCGAGTCGCAGCCAAGGTGGGCAGCACTTCCATCAAATTCATTGTTGATACTGGTGCTGGTGTATCAATCATACCAAAATCAGCCGCTGGTCTTGTCCTAACACCAACAACTGTCTGTCTTTCATCAGCGAGTGGCACTGAAATCCCTGTGTTCGGCGAGGTCAAGCTCGAGTTAGTGTTTTCGGCACTACGACGTGCCTACAGCTGGTGCTTTGTCGTCGCTGATGTAACCGAACCGATAATTGGAAATGACTTTTTGTGTCACTATCGCCTGGTAGTCGTCTGTGGCTCGTGCTGTTTACGCGACACAGTCACGTCACTGCACTCTCCTGCGGAACCGACGTCTGCTATCATACCATGTCTCGTTATCAACGACACCTCGATGGTAGCGGCGCCGGCCCGCTCACTACTAGCTGAATACAGCTGTTTGATGTATCCGGTCCACACTTCCGTCTCTCTTCCATCAAGCATCAACGTTCAACACACTTTAGACACAGGAAGTGCTGCACCAGTCCACGCCAGTCGTCGACGTTTTTTTCCGGAGAAGCAGACTGCCATCAAAAGGGAGATAGACACGCTACTGAAAGATGGTATTGTGCGATTCTCCAGTTTGTGCTGGTGTTCACCGGTCCATCTAGTTCCGAAAGGCGATGGCGGTTGGCGACTCACCGGAGATTACCGCTGTTTGAATGCCGTAACAAAGCGTGATTGTTACCCCATCCCGCATATATATGACTGCTCCACTCGACTACGCGGTGCTCGCGTGTTTTCAAAACTCGATCTACTGAGAGCGTATCACCAGGTGCCTGTAGCTCCTGATGATATTGCTAAAACCGCTGTCGACACTCCAGCGGGACTTGTTGAATATGTCTTCATGCCCTACGGTATGCGAAATTCTCCAGCCACATTCCAACGACTGATGGACTCTATATTCAGAACACTAGAATACGTATTCGTCTACATTGACGGCATTCTGGTGTTCTCTCAAGACGAGAATCAACATCACGACCATCTCAGATGTGTCTTCGATGCCCTCAAGAAGCATTCACTGCGGCTGAAACTGTCCAAGTGTGTCTTCTTTGAGAATGACATCCATTTTCTCGGATACCGCATCAACTGTGAAGGTATCAGGCCGGCGACATCGAAGGTGAGCGCTCTCGTCGATCAGCCTGCGCCGTCTTCGTCACACGATCTTTGACGTTTCCTGGGCGCCACCGGATTCTACCGCCGCATGATCCGACACTATGCAGAAATCGTCCACCCGCTCACTGATCGTATCCGTGCAGATCCAAATAGCAAATATCTACAGCTCAACAAAGCCGAGGTATCTGCTGTAGCAGCATGCAAGGACGCTTTGCAATCTGCCGCTCTGCTACATCATCCGCTGCCAGCATGTACACAATACCAGCTGGTCACCGACTGCTCGCAGGTCGCCGTGGGTGCAGCACTCCACCAGATGATCGACGGTGAGCCTTCATTGGTGGAGCTGTACTCAAAGAAGCTCTCATATACCCAAAAACGGTACTCCACTTTTGATCGAGAGCTCTTAGCGGTGTACCTCGCTGTCCTTCACTTTCGCCACCTCATAGAAGGTCAGTATATTGTTCTATGCACAGACCATCGTCCTCTAATCGGCGCAATCAATAGCAACGAGATGGCCAAATTGGACCGTCAACAATGTCACCTTGCTGTGATCAGCGAGTATGTCACCGACGGCTAGTACATCCGTGGCGCGGAGAACGTCGTTGCTGACTGCTTGTCCAGGCCGATATACGCCGTCACCGTGACCTGTATCGACCTGCCATCAATAACAGCCGAGCAAGCTCATGACGCCGATATGCAAACTATTATCAGCCAACTAGAGCCGTTCCCATTGTACTCGACCACACTCTTCTGTGATACTTCACTCGCGGAGCCGCGACCGTATGCGCCACAGTCTATGAGAGTGGCCGTGTTCAACCACTTACATGATATTCCACATAGTGGTGTGAAAGCGACACTCCGACTGGTAAAATCGCGCTACTTCTGGCCGAATATGGACAAGCAGGTTCGTGATTTGGTACGATCGTGTGAGTCGTGTCAATCTGCGAAAATTCAGCGCCACACGAAGTCTCCAATCGAGCCCTTTCAGATCAGTTCTGCGCGGTTTACCACGGTGCATATCCATATTGTGGGACCGTTACCACCTGCTCGACATCATGGCCAGACATATCCATCTTCATGTCGATATCTATTGACCTGCGTGGACCGCACCACCAGGTGGATCGACGCTGCTCCAATTCATGACATAACCGCTGCTTCTGTCGCCGCAGCGTTCCTGGACACTTGGGTCTCACGATTCGGTGTGCCACTGCATGTCATGACTGATAGAGGAGCGCAATTTGAATCCTAGCTGTTCCGTCACCCATCTCAATTCATCGGCTTTCATCGTCTGCGGACAACAGCTTACCATGCACAGTGCAACGGCGCCATTGAACGCATGCACCGTACACTCAAGACAGCAATCGTCGCCCGAAAAGAAGAGTGGTTGAAAGCATTCCCGGTGGCTCTACTGGGTCTGCGTTGCGCGCCGAACCAAACTGGTGCATCTCCGTTCTCAGCAGTGACTGTCAGTGAACTTTTGTACCCGCGGGTAGCGGCTATAAATGAAATGGACAATCACTGCTCACCAGAATTCATTCAAACACTCGCTCGACACATGCTAACGATCGACTTCTCCAACGTAGACGCCGGTTCAGCGCATTCGAAAACGATCTCCTATGTTCCTCGCTCGCTCTGGACATGTCCGTACGTGTGGATCCGAGTCGACCGAGTGAGAAAACCTCTAGAGGCACCGTACGTGGGCCCCAGGAAAGTGTTGGAGCGACTTTGGAGACAAGACTTTCACGGTTGAGACGCCGACCGGTGATACTCAGGTTGTGTCTATCGACCGTCTCAAGCCAGCTGTTCTGCGTCAACCACCTGCCGAACGCCCATCAACATCTCCGGCTCGTTCTGATAAGCCTCGTACAATAGAAACTCCGAAGCCGGCTCAACGCTTTCTGCGTCGGTCGTCGACGTCGACAGAGCCTTCACCAACTGCGTCAAGCAAGCAGCCGATCGCGGCTCCTCGTTCATCGCAGACCTCGTCGTTGACACGTTCCGGACGCAGAGTACGCTCCAAACCGTCTGTTAATTTTGTATACTTTTGACATCGTTTTTCTATTTTATGTTCGTGCATCATGTTACATAATACGTTTCTCGTGTGTTACTGATATTTTCATTTTCTTTGCTTTTCATACCGTCGCATGTCAGTTCCTACAGTTTTCTGAGATACGGTATTGCGGGAGCGTTCTGCTTGTGTTTGCTTGTGTTCCCTATACCTGCTGCTATGTTATGTGTTTTATATGACTCCGTCTCTGGCGGGGGAGTGTGTGGGGACTGAGATGACAATTTGTGTCGATGTTATGTTTTGCGATTTGTGCGAGTATGATAGTGTAAATGATACCCTTGGCTGAATGTTATTATCCAATGTTTGTCTGTCTGTCTATATGTATGTGCATGAGCGTGAGAGTGACCTTGATGCTGTGAGTGAACGATTCGACAAATGTAACCGGCCGTTTGCAGTCATGCACTATGTCCATGTGTAATATTATAGCCACACACATCAATTATTTTTTGTTCCATGTATGTCAAATGTGTACACTGTTTTATTGTATTTACATTTGTCAATTATATGAATGCCACTATATCACTGTCACTGTATTACCGCGAGTATCATTGCGTATTTATTCCGTTATATAACAATTATGTGTGCACGGTGTTCGTATATGGTTTTGATTGTTTTTGCTGTTTTATTTATCATAAAATGACGCGCATGCGCGTCAGACAAACAAACACACATTCATCATGTTGCGGACTCGTACCGGGCGGAGCTCGCAGCTAGCTCAGGGGTATTCGGTGCCCGTACAGCGCGCACCACCACTGGCGTGGCATCCCATGCTGGCTCTGCCCGTCCCCCCAGTAGGGTCCCGTGCAGAGGTGGGTGGTCGTGCGCGCAGAGACAACGAAAAATCACATGGCTTCAAAACCCACAACCACCCCAACTGCTGGTCGTCCATCGGGCGATCGGCCACGGCCGTCGAAAGGTGGTCTTACATTGAGACACGACCAGGACGACACTCGTGTTGCTATGACTCCGATGGTGTTGTTGTTTGCCAGCACCGATGAGAAAATATAACTGTCTGCATTGAACCCGTTCCGTCGCATCGACGGTTTCAAAAACATTGGCGACGTGCCTGTCGAGACCAACAGACAACGTGATGGATCGTTGATGGTTAAATACGGCACTAAGACGGCAGCGACCCGCGCGATAAAGGCAACTACGTTCCGTTATCGCGTAGGTACGGGCGAAAATAAGCGTTGGGTGAGCAACCCCATCTCGGTGTGTGCGCACTCGACAATGAACCACGCCAGAGGTGTTTTGTTCTGTCGTGCGCTAGAGGGCGTCGATGATGAAGAGATTTGCGACGGATTGGCATCACAGGGTGTCATCCGCGTGGAGCGCATCGTCCGACGGCGTGAGGATAGCGAGGTGTCAACGCACTCTTTCTTCCTCACGTTTGAAGGTGCTGTTCTGTCGGACGACATCAAGATCGGTGACATCCGTCAGCGTATCCGAGTCCGCCCCTATGTGCCTAGCCCGATGCGGTGCTGCAGGTGCCAACGTTTCGGACATACGAGCTCCCGCTGTAACCGTGCAGAGATCTGTGGATGTTGCTCATCCGAACGGCACACCGCTGCTGATTGCGAAGATGACTATTTTTGTGTCAATTGCAGGAGCAGCGGTCATGCGTCCTCGTCGCGTGACTGCCCGGAATGGCTCAAAGAGAAAGAAATTCTGTCCATTCGCGCTGCCCAGCGCTGTAGTTTTGGCGAGGCGCGTGCTTTGTATCGCAGCTCGCATCCATCAGGCCCGTCCTATGTCGGCGTAATTACGAAGTCAGCTCAACCTCCACAGTCTGTCGACTCGTTTTTGGAAAAGCTCACTGTTGGAGATTTTCTGAAGCTGGCTGGACGAATGGGTCTCAAGCTGGTCGTACCTGAGGCTGAGCAGCCGTCAAACAGAATCCACACCGGTTGATCGGCGGCCTGAGGAGACTGCCGTGTCGCGGTCGCCAACGGCCGCACCTCAGCGGTCCCATGCGTCCGCGACCCAGCGGCCTCAGACGGCCGCAACCCAGCGGCTCAAGACGGCCGCTCCCCAGCAGCCTGAAAAGGCTGCTGAGCGGCGACCCCAGCGGGTCGCCGATCGGCCGGTCAACCGGCCGATGGACCGTACTGGCAAATCGGCAGCGATGCCGGTTAGTCAGGGCGGCAAAAAACCGGCCGCTCAGCAGTCTTCCAAGCCAGCAGAGCGGTCGTCTCCGAGCCGGAGGAAATCCGGAGACTGGACGGTGGTTCAACACAAGAGCCGCCGTTCGGTCAAGTCAGCGTCGCCGAGGAGTGACCGGCGAGCATCTCCCGGTCACGAAGCGAGCGCGGTCCCTGCATCTCCGCGCTCGGCGGTTGCTATCGCACCGCCTTCCGCACACGACGGAGCGACTCCCACCACTGCCATGGGGGTGGAGGGTTCCTCTAAGCGGAAGCTCTCGGCCTCTCCAAGTGGGTGCCCACCTGACGCGGAGAGAGGAAGATCGGCCAAGCGATGCGATAAGGTACCTATTTATTTTTATGTCCATTTTACAATGGAATATTAGAGGTATTAGACCAAATTTTAATGATTTACTGCATATTTTACACTCCCGACAACCATCGATTTTAGCAATACAGGAGACTAAGCTTTTAACTTCTTCGTATTTTAGTATTCAGGATTTTAATGTTTTTAGGTATGATAATCCCAGCTCGACTATAGCCCATGGCGGGGTTATGCTGGCTGTTCGCACCAGTGTACCCTGTCGCCGCTGGCATATTCAGTCAGATTTGCAGGTGGTTGCGGTTCGGTGCTGGCTGGGTGGTAGGGAGGTGAGTGTGTGCTCATTGTACCTGCCGCCTGGTCGCCCGTTCCCAAGGGCGGACGTCGAGTTTTTAATTAGTTCACTTCCACCCTCTTTTTACGTGTTAGGCGATTTCAATGCTCATAGCCCTTTTTGGGGTTGTGATGCATATTGTAGCCGTGGTTTTATTATGGAGGATATTTTAACTGTTTAGACATAGGTATTTTAAACACAGGCACATATACGCATTGCACCATGCCATCGGGAAGCATGTCCGCTCTGGACCTCAGTCTGTGCAGTCCCAGTCTGCAGGCATCCACGAGCTGGACCGTTGAGAACAGTCTGTATGGGAGTGATCACTTCCCTATATGGATCTGTCTCAATGAGGTACCTAGGTTGGGAACACGACCGCCGAGATGGAATTTCAAACGAGCTGATTGGTTCCGCTATGATTGCTTGACACTGAAAGCCATGGGCAACTCCACACTTCGACCCAGCGTCGAAGGTTTTACTGAGGCCATTGTCACCTGTGCCAAACAGAGCATTCCGCGTACAGCATCGCGTCCCCGGCGGCGTCGTGTTCCCTGGTGGACAGACGCGTGTTCTGCGGCGTTGCGAGAGCGACGTCGTTGCTGGGGTCGCTTCCGGCGCAACAGCACGGTGGCAAACATGCTTTGCTTTCGCCACGCTCGTGCACAAGCTCGATAGACCTTTCGCGAGGCGAAGCGGGCCTCGTGGGTGTCCTATGTGCCCAGCATTAATCGGCATTGTCCTATATCCACGATATGGTACCGTATAAAGCGCATCTCTGGGAAGTACCGTCCCACTCCTCTGCCTTCTCTCTGAAGATCTTCTTCTTCTCTGAATATCAGTGGCGTGGACGTGATATATCCGGAGCATGTTGCTGACGAAATTGGCCGATATTTAGCGGAGCGCTGTCGTGCAAACGTAGACGACCCTGATTTTGCGGCGATCAAACAGCAGTGCGAGAGATCACCCGTTGATTTCTCCACCAGCTGTCAGCTGCCAATCAACAGCGATATTTCTGCATCTGAGCTGAGAACAGCCTTGCGATCGCTTCGCGATGTGGCTGAAGGCCCTGATGAGGTGCACAACCTCATGCTGAAACGTCTGTCGCCCACAGTGCTGTCCACCTTGCTGCAGGTTTTCAATGATCAGCGTGGCCCTTTTAGCCATAATGATCAACGACATTGACAATCATTTGCCTCCCTCGATTGGACGGTCTCTCTTTGTCGACGACTTCGCCATATGGTTTCTTCCCGCAGCACTGTTGCTGTCCAGCGTCAACTGCAGCTGGTGGTGAATAAAACAGAGACTTGGGGAACGCGTAACGGCTTCCGCTTCTCGACGTCCAAAACGGTCGGTGTACACTTCTGCCGCCGTCGAGGTGCCTGCCCTGACATGGAAGTGGAATTGTACGGCAGAGCTGTCTCATTCCAACGCACGGTTCGGTTTTTAGGGGTCACGTTGGACTCGCGCTTGACCTACACCGACCATATTTCACAGCTGAGAACCACTTGTCTAAAGGCACTGAATGTGCTGAAGACTGTTTCCCGCATGCGGTATGGAGCAGATCGACAGTCCCTTCTCCTTCTGTACCGCTCGTTAGTCAGGTCGCGTCTCGATTACGCAAGCATCGTATATGATCTGGCTTCGGAGTCAGCAAAAAGCCGGTTAAATGTCGTACACCACGCAGGGATACGCATTGCCACCGGCGCGTTTCGCACGTCGCCAATCGTCAGCCTCCTTGTTGAGGCTGATGAGGCTCCGCTGGCGCTCCGTCGTCAAGAGCTGGGCATGCGTTATTCTTGAAAGCTGGCAAGCACCCATGAAAACCCCGCGTATGACGTAGTATTTTCCCAGCATGTGCCTGAGCAGCAGCACCTTCCAGGACCTCAGTGTTCTGTGCTGTTTTGCAGCAAAATGAAGGCACTGCTGGAGTCATGCGGGATGGGTGCTAACGACGTCCTCAGACAAGAATACACGGCGGAGTCACTCTGGGAATTGGTTACACCCGAGGTTGACGTCTCGCTTGCAGCTCTGCCGAAACACCGTACAGTACTCAGTGTGCTTCGCTCGATCACACTGGAGCGTATTCATTCTTACGGACGGTATACTGTCGTGTACACTGATGGGTCTAAGTCGGCCAGTGGTGTGGGTTGTGCGTTTGTAAGTGGAGGTACGTGCCGCTCGAGCATGCTGCCACCGAGCGCCTCCATTTACACGGCTGAACTTCACGCTATCCTGCTGGCCCTGGTTTGTATTCGCTCATCTTCTTTTTCATTGTTTTTAGTTTTATCTGACTCTCTTAGTGTTTTAACTTCATTATCGTGTTTCTCCTTGAATCCTCTTATACAGAGGATTTTCATCTCTCTTGACATCATCCATCACCAGGGCAAGTGTGTAAAGTTCTGCTGGACTCCGGCCCATATTGGTATTTTGAGCAACGAGCGAGCTGACAGAGCCGCAAAAAGAGCTGCTGAACGAGACTTTTATTCATTTTATTTTAACTTTCCCATTCCGTATTGGGACTTTTATCCTATTATACATCGTTTTATCCGTTCTCGCTGGCAGCTCTCCTGGGACGAATGTGGTACTAACAAACTAAAAGCAGTGAAGCCCGAAATCGGACATTGGATGTGCTCTTATCGCCGGAAGAGGTCGGAGGAGGTGGCGCTCTGTCGTCTGCGTGTGGGTCACACGTACGACACGCATCGCCATCTTCTACTCGGACAACCTGAACCCACGTGCAGCGCATGTAATGCACGTCTCTCCGTGCAACACATCCTGGTGAAATGTCCATCATTCTCAGAGGCGCGTCAACGTTGTCTTGGATCCGTTCGGACTATTGACGAGGTTTTGGGACATGAGCAATCGGCGGTCATTGAGGGCCGCATTTTTTAATTTTTACGGCTTTTGCCTTTTAAAACTATTTATTGATTTTATTCTTCTGACTTTCATATTCATATCATTCACCATCACGCTTATTTATTTCATTCATCCATTACGTACATTTGCATAGTTTTAGTTTAATTTAGTTAACAGACTGGGGGGTGCCATATGGTCCTAGAGGCCGGTGCACCCCAAAAAACTCAATAATCAATCAATCATCATGTTGCACACGGTAGCAGTGACGTCACGTGTAACACTGCACCGTACGGTTACAACGTGTGGTATATAAAGCGTGCACTTTCGGCAATAAACGTCTCTTTCACGTCGTCGGCTCTGAGTTTGACTGGTCTTTACGGTACCGCTCCCGCTCCCTGTAAAATTAGCGAATTAACCTACGCAATATACATTTCGGTCTTTTTAAAGACCACATCGCCCTCACAGCGTTTTGCCAAGGATAGATTGTGCTCTGCCGCCTGTCTTGGACTGAATACCGTATCCGGTTATTCCTCCGAGACAGACACCCATAGAGGTGGGCTTGAGCACATTTGATTCTGAGGCATCAGACGTTCGCTTTAAACCGTCAAGTCTGGCTAGTGTCACTTAGCGGTGCTTTCCCAGCTCGGACGTCTCTTAGCAAGACGGAAGGTTTTTATACCGAGCGTCGCGCTGTAGGGTAGTCGATTTCGGGTCGACAGACAGGGCACAGCCTGTCGTTCCAGTGCGCTGCAGTTGGCGTTAGTGAGTGACTGGGTCTCACACCCTCCGTCACTCGTAAACTACGCCACTGGTTCACGGCACACCTGCTGCCACAGCCACTGGGACTGATCGCTAGCGGCACCATGCCCATCAGCGACACTGGTGACCCCGTGCAGAGCACGGCAGCGCATGGCGCTCAGCCTCATGGCTCCGAGCAAGCGGTACCCAGACCCAGCACCACATTCCGACTGCCAGTGTTACTACCGGAGGATCCTGAAGTCTGGTTGGTGCAAGTGGAGTGTGCGTTTGATGTGGCCTGCATAGAGAGCGACGAGACGCTCTTCAAACTTGTTGTGGCAAACTTGCCGCCACACATCGCCACGCAATTGAAGGACGTGCTACGTGGACCCAAATCGTTCGCTGCCTTGAGCACCGCCCTGCAGGAACGGCTCGCGCAGTCAAACGCCAGTCGACTGGATGCGTTAATGTCCAACCAACAACTGGGCGACCAGAAGCCCACCGCCCTGCTGCGCTCTATGCGGCATGAGCTACGTTCAGCTGGCGATGTACCTGCAGACACAGGCCTTCTCCGCACACTGTTTCTTCAGCGCTTACCACAGGAAGCACGTGCTGCTCTGGCATTACTGCCAGCTTGTAGTACACTGGACGAGCTTGCCGGCGCCGCCGATCGATACCTGGAGGCCAGCGTTCTTTCATCTCGACCCACAGCAGCTCAGCACGTCTCGGCCATCCAGCAGCAACGCCCACCTGCTTTGGAGCAAGTGCTTTCTACACTCGTGGAAGCAGTGCAACGACTGGAGACGTCCAATAAGGAGCTACGCACAGCGCTCCACGACCGCCCGACGTCACGTGATCGGCAGCAGTCCGTCGCGTAAAACAATCGCCGGCGATAACCGTCACCACGACCTACACGGCATCGTCAATCCTTCAGTAGAGGTGAGACACACCACAGTGCATCACGCTCACCACAACAGCCAGCACATTCACAGCGGCGGCGTATCTGCCATTACCACGCGCGATTCGGTGCTGATGCTCGTAAATACTCACCTCCTTGCTCATGGGCGTTAAACTGAAGAGCCCCCAGCACGTGGCGCAGTGTTTGGGAGGCAATGCAACGTTAGTGTCATTATTGTTCGTAAGTGATAGGGCAACTCATGAAAAATATCTCATAGACACCGGCGGACAAGTGAGTATCTTGCCATACAAAAGCAACAAACATTGTTTTTCACGCACCACAAATCAGACACGACTACGAGCCGCCAACGGGTCTGCCATTGAGATGTACGGCACCAGACACCACACTGTTACCTTCGGCAACGGCGCAACGTGTCCGTGGATATTTCTGGTCGCTGACGTAAATATGCCTATTATCGGCGCGGATTTTCTGCGAGCACACAGATTGGTCGTGGACATCAACCAGCAACGGCTACTACGAGATGGCGTCGTCCTGAATACGGGCTCGATTCTACAGCTGACAGCACCCGGCATTCAGGTTATTGCAATGCCGTGCACCGCCTACCAACGCGTCCTGGACGAATTTACGGACCTGACAGCTCCTCCCACTGCGCCGTCACAGGTGAAGCATTCAGTCAAACACCACATCGTGACCACCGGCCAGCCAGTGTTCTTCAGGCCCAGACGTCTGCCACAGGGTCGCGATGTCATTGCCAGACGCGAATTCGACAAGATGTTGAAACTCGGCATCATACGCCCATCGTCCAGCAACTGGGCATCACCACTGCATCTCGTGCTGAAGAAAACACCAGGTGAGTGGCGCCCATGCGGCGATTACCGTGGGTTGAACGCACGCACAGTGCCTGACAGGTACCCGCTGCCGTACCTCAGAGATTTTTCAACGCACTTGCACGGCTGCACGTTGTTTTCTACGCTGGATTTGGTACGCGCTTACAACCAGATTCCTGTCGAACCGGCGGACAATCCAAAAACCGCAATAACAACGCCGTTTGGGCTTTTCGAAATGGTGCGTATGCCATTTGGCCTTCGCAACGCGGGACAAACTTTTCAACGGTTCATCGATGAGGTGTTGCGCGGAGTTCCTCATTGTTTTGCATACCTGGATGATATTTTACTGGCCAGCCCGTCCGAAACACTTCATGAGAACCTCCTGCGAACCGTTTTCACTCGACTTCGACAGTACGGCATCGTCGTAAACAAAGAAAAGTGCGTATTCGGTGCCAAACGCGTCAAGTTCCTGGGACACATGGTAGACTCTGGCGGTGTCCACCCACTTCCTGAGAGAGTGGACGCCATACGTCACTACCCATTACCATCCAACCAGTCAGAACTACGACGCTTCTTGGGTATGGTAGCGTACTACCACAGATTCATTCCGAACGCCGCCCATATGCTTCAGCCCCTTCATGCGCTCATCACACATCGCGCCAAACGCTCTAAAGCTGTCGTCGCCTGGACTGTGTCAACACAAGATGCGTTCGGATTGATCAAAGACACGTTGTCACAAGCGACTCAGCTCGCCCATCAACGGCCTGGTGCTTCGCTCAGCATCGTAGTGGACGCATCAGACACTGGCGTAGGAGCAGTGCCGCAGCAAGAAGTCAACCATCAGTGGCAACCGCTGTCATATTTCTCAAAGTCACTCGACAAAACGCAGCGCAAGTACAGCACCTTTGGACGTGAGCTTCTCGGTGTGTACCTGGCAGTGAAACACTTCCGACATATAATCGAAGGGCAGCATCCTTGCGTATTCACCGACCACAAGCCTCTCGTGAGTGCACTCGGTGCCGCATCCGATCGTCATTCTCCCCGTGAGCTGAGACATCTTGATTTCATCGGCCAATTCATCGGAGACATTCGGCATAGTCCTTGCAAGGACAAGGCAGCTGCTGACGCTCTATCGCGTACTGTGAATATGCTGACACAACCCAGCGTACCCATTGACGATTTCACCGCACTCGCGCACGCTCAAGTGGAGGATCCGTCCATAGAGGAAATCCGTCGTTCACCTGGCTCACTGCAGCTCAAGGACGTCAAATTGACAGACGACACTACACTGCTGTGTGACAAATCGACCGGATCTTCGCGTCCAGTATTACCGGTGACATTGAGGCAACCTTACACCAAATTTATCCACGATATTTCTCACCCGGGTGTCGACGCCACTGTGAAGCTGGTGAGCAAGCGTTTCGCATGGCCCAATATGGATAGAGAAGTGAGGCACATTGCTAGAGCTTGCATCCAGTGCCAGAAAAACAAAGTGACTCGCCGCACCGAATCACCAATCGGAACATTTGACGCACCAAAAGAACGCTTCGAACACATCCATGTTGACCTCGTGGGTCCTCTACCCCCGTCTCGTGGTTGTTCTTACATCCTCACTTGTGTCGACCGTTTCACTCGATGGCCGGAAGCCATCCCCATTCCAGATTCACGCACCGAGACAGTCGCACGTGCGTTCGTCAGCAACTGGATTGCGAGGTACGGCGTGCCCACCACCATCACAAGTGATGGTGGTGCTCAATTTGAGTCGGCGTTGTTGAGTGACATGCAGCGCATTCTTGGTTGTCAACGAAAGCGCACAAACAGCTTCCATCCGGCCTGCAACGGCATGGTGGAACGGCTGCACCGGCAGCTGAAAATGAGCCTGATGGCTCATGATCTCACCTCCTGGACAGACGCTCTGCCTCTGGTTCTGCTAGGCATCCGAGCCACGCACAAACCGGACATCGGTGCCACAGCAGCGGAGCTCGTGTACGGCTCTACGGTGAGATTGCCCGGAGAGTTCTTTCACTCTTCAGCACCGGCTTCTGACCCGCCTTCGTACGTGAACAGACTGCGACGTCATATGGCGAAGCTTAGGCCAACACTGCCACGTCCGGTTCAGCAGCGTTCATACGTTCCCAGTGCCCTGTCAACGTGCACTCACGTTTTCGTGCGCAAAGATGGTCATCGCTATCCCCTGGAAAGTCGGTACGACGGTCCCTTCTTGGTGAAGGCCAGGACTGGCAAGACCATTACCATCATGAGACGCAGCAAAGACGACGTAATCTCCATTGATCGCTGCAAACCGGCATTTGTCGAAACAGCTGAAGAACGTGTTGCTTCATCGCCGATCATAAACGACTCCACGTCTACAGAACCTGCCACTACCGAGTTGTTTGTCAAAACCGACGCGCCTGTTCACCGGACATCTGAGTGCACAGACAGCAGCACGAACAGAACTTCAGTGGACGCATTGTACGTGCCCCACAGAGATATCGATTTTGTCGATAGATACACAGATATGTCGCCTTTGTACTCGACAGTCTAGGGAGGGGGTAGTGTAGCCACACACATCAATTCTTTTTTGTTCCATGTATGTCAAATGTGTACACTGTTTTATTGTATTTATATTTGCCAATTATATGAATTCCACTATATCACTGTCACTGTATTACCGCGAGTATCATTACGTATTAATTCCGTTATATAACAATTATGTGTGCATGGTGTTCGTATATGGTTTTGATTGTTATTGCTGTTTTATTTATCACAAAATGTTAGACGCGCATGCGCGTCAGACAAACACACACACACACACACACACACACACACACACACACACACACACACACACACACACACACACACACACACACACACACACACACACATTCATCATGTTGCACACGGTAGCAGTGACGTCACGTGTAACACTACACCGTACGGTTACAACGTGCGATATATAAAGCGTGCACTTTCTGCAATAAACGTCTCTTCCACGTCGTCGGCTCTGAGTTTGACTGGTCTCCACGGTACCGCTCCCGCTCCCTGTAAAATTAGCGAATTAACCTACGCAATATACATTTCGGTCTTTTTAAAGACCACATCGCCCTCACAGCGTATCGCCAAGGATAGATTGTGCTCTGCCGCCTGTCTTGGACTGAATACCGTAGCCGGTTATTCCTCCGAGACAGGCACCCATAGAGGTGGGCTTGAGCACATTTGATTCTGAGGCATCAGACGTTCGCTTTAAACCGTCGAGTCTGGCTAGTGTCACTTAGCGGTGCACTCCCAGCTCGGACGTCTCTTAGCAAGACGGAATGTTTTTATACCGAGCGTCGCGCTGTAGGGTAGTCGATTTCGGGTCGACAGACAGGGCACAGCCTGTCGTTCCAGTGCGCTTTCAGTTGGCGTTAGTGAGTGACTGGGTCTCAAACCCTCCGTCACTCGTACACTACGCCACTGGTTCACGGTACACCTGCTGCCACAGCCACTGGGACTGATCGCTAGCGGCATCATGCCCATCAGCGACAATATGACCTTCCCCGGTTAGTTGCCGGCTCGCCAGGACGCTTGTATGTATGTCTGTTTGATGTGTGCTTGTATGTGTGTATATCATATGTCTCTGTTCGCGTGTGGTCTGATTCGCGGTTATATAGATGTGTGTGTGTGTGTGTGTGTGTGTGTGTGTGTGTGTGTGTGTGTGTGTGGGTGGAACGTTGATACAGTTGTGCTTTGTCTTTCGTGGTGTTTCTTTGTCTGCTAATCACGCATACCACAAAGTATTTATGGATAGATGTGACATTTAGAATATTCATGGTACTATATATATCGGAGGTAGATGAGAATCTATGTTTGTGGAAGATACACCTGAAGAATTTATTCTGTACAATATTCAATTTTTTAATGAAAGATGTCCAAATAGGCTTGCCCAAAGTGCTTGCCCAAATAGGAATGCAGTAAAAGAGATGAGGATAGAAAAGTGTGTAGTAAATGCTCATTTTGGCTTCAATGGTAAGATTATGGCGTACTCTATATAGTAGACCTATTATTTTATTTAGCTTAATACATAGTTCATTTATATATGTTTTCCAATTCATATTCTCATCAACAGTCAATCCAAGAAACCTCGTTGACTGAGCCTGAGTGACCGCTTCACCATTGAGATATACAGTGGGAAAATAATATTTTCTAGATCTATTTTGAAACATTATAAGACATGATTTTTTATGTTAATTTTCAATTTGTTGCAATCAATCCACTGCGTAACATTAAACAACTCGCGTGTTACCTTTTCATGCAGTATGTCCTTGTTGGCATCCTTTAATAAAATAATGGTATCATCAGCGTATATAGTATTTAACCACAGAACTAGAGTTAACGATATCATTGATATATATTAGAAATAAAATTGGACCTAGGTTGGATCCCTGTGGCACACCCATGTTATTGTTTCTAAACGAAGAATACTCATTGTTGCAATAGACGCACTGTTTCCTATTAGTAAGATAATTTTTGAAGAGCTCATTAGCTATACCTCTCATTCAAATATAACTGAGTTTTTATAAAAGAATGTCATGATCGATTGTGTCGAATGCCTTGGATAAATGTATGAAAACACCGACAACGAACAATTTTTCTTCAAGAAATTTATAGACATTTTCTCAAAATTCAAGAATTGCTATTTCAGTGGAGTGCAATCTCCTAAACCCATCATAACCTGGTGTTTCAGTATTCAAAGTATTAATAATTTTTCCAATTTCATTTTCATTGGTTGGATGTAGAAACAAAGAATTTCCCGGAGAGTAATTGAGGTATTTCTGGTAGTCAGTTTGAAGTGCGTTAGAATCTTCATTGAATCTCAAATAATGTTCATTGAATGCGCTTGGTATATGTGGTTGAGTGTTGTTCAATTCAATATAATTGCTGTCGGACTTGGATTTTCCCAATATGCTATTAATCAGCTTACATTGTTTTTTGGGATCACCCTGACTCTCAGTAAATGAACGCTTGTGATAATTGTTTTTCGCAGTTCTCAATGAGCTAGTTAACGTGTTCCTGTATATTTTATATTTGTCCCTATAAGTGAGAGGCCATTTCTTGGCGAGTCTCTCTAGTCTATGCTTTTCATTTATACATGCTTTTTATAGCAGCTGTAGTAGAAAGCTTCAACACTTTGTCACATATGACGTCACACTCCCCCCTTGCCCCTCCCCCCTATGACGTCACCCCCCTATGA
This sequence comes from Sacculina carcini, assembly GCA_916048095.2. Lineage (NCBI taxonomy): Eukaryota > Metazoa > Arthropoda > Thecostraca > Sacculinidae > Sacculina > Sacculina carcini. The sequence goes on from OU696584.1 coordinate 3,602,611, forward strand.
CGTCATACCTAACCTAACTTTTTTAGTTTTTTAACCTAACTTTTTTTAGTTTTTTTTTAACCTAACCTAACTTTTTTGGTTTTTTTAACCTAACTTTTTTTTTTAACCTAACCTAACCTAACCTAACCTAACTTTTTTAGTTTTTTAACCTAACTTTTTTAGTTTTTTTAACCTAACTTTTTTTTAACCTAACCCAACCCAACCTAACCTAACCTAACCCAACCTAACCTAACCCAGCCTAACCCAACCAAACCTAACACGACCCAACCTAACTTTTTTTTAGTTTTTTTAACCTAACCTAACTTTTTTGGTTTTTTTAACCTAACTTTTTTTTTAACCTAACCTAACCTAACCTAACCTAACTTTTTTAGTTTTTTTAACCTAACTTTTTTTTTAACCCAGCCCAACCTAACCCAACCCAACCCAACCCAACCAAACCTAACACGACCCAACCCAACTTTTATTTCTTTATTTCTTCCTTTCTTATTATATTTATTCTTTATTCTATGCCCAACCTAACTTTTTTCCATTATTTCTATTTTATGTCACGATACTCATTATATAGGGATCGCCAAGTCGATGTTTGGCAGAGACGTGAATATAATAATTTTCAATCATACTTGAAATATATATAAAAAAACGGTTTGACTAAATCGGTCGCAAAGACAATGTTCCAATATGACGATGAATCACTCGCCACGTTTATATAAAGTGTCTGGTTTATGTCAAATACTGCGGTAAGGTAATCGGATTAAAATGCCAGATGAATTCATTGGCGTCAAGCCAAGGATGAATATTTTGAATATATTTACCTGATACACAGGTATGGGATTAAAACGTTTGCCGGTAACAAAGACCAAATTTACACAATGTATGTTGTATTCAAACACGTTGAAGTTCTTGATAGTAAAATGTACCGGTAATCAAATTTCCATCATCATCACACAGCTTATACATGGGAATTGATCGACGTTTGTATATGGAAGAAATTGTGAACACCTCGCTGCTAAATGTCTGTCGATATCCTTTTTCAAATATAGTTTTCGGAATAAACATTCGCACATGATCGCCTACGCGTAACTTTGGTGTTTGTTTTTTACGCGACAATGTGTTGACCAAGTGTTGATTTGATAAAGTTACAGCGCGAGGTGCCATACCGATTGATCTATGTACAGTGTTGTTATACAAATTCACCAATTGAGGTAGATTTTTTACAAAGTGTTTTGTGTTGTTTTCGGTCATAAACTTGTGTATCAGCGAGAACAGAGTGCGGAAAAATCGTTCAATTATCCACGCCTTCCGTATGATTGTAGATGTCGTATAATGATAGATGTTGTGCTCTTTCATTACACGTTGAAATTCTCGCCCTGTGAATTCACCACCATGGTCGCTCATTATTTGCATCGGTGTGCAATTGTTGGTGAGAATATGGTTCATTGCTTTGGCCACGGCAGGTCCCCGTTTACTATGTAATGCACACACATATGCTTGTCTGCTAAACACGTCAATTACACCCAACAAATAACGCACTTGTGTGTTATGCCCACGCAGACGTGAAACATCGCACAAATCAACTTGCCATGTATCATTTAGTCCGGTGGAGGTGTATGCATTGTGTACGAAGCGCTTACGTACTTGACGATGGAGTTGTTTGGTTCTTTGCGACCAAATCAGCTTACTATCCATTTGCGTGGGATATTTGCCGATTGTTGGCCAACTGTCGAAACTCGCTGCCCGTGAATATTCGGGGCAACTTCTCGCGGTAAATTCAACGACTCAATCAATTGTCGCAGCTGTGCCCACCCTGCTGGCTCAGGAACACTTTTACGACGTCGGACAATATAGTTTACCAAGTCGACAATATTGCTCCGAGGAATTTGTGCGTGATTGAGATAAATGATACCAGTGTTGTTGTCCCATCTCAGCACAGTACTCAATTGGGAAAGCACGAATTGTGCGTGTTTTTTATAGCTTGACGGTACAAGCTGGAGCCATTTATCAGACTCTACAGACGGAGCAGGAGCAGCGGACTGTTCAGGACGCCAGGCGTTCATGTAATCGATCCGTTTCGCTTCGGCATTCCCTGTAGACTTGTTGAGAATTTGCTCCAGAGCGGATGTGGGTGTGGCCATGTTTCGACCTTGCATTTCATCATATGTGGCTTGCGATAGGAGAACCATTCGTTGGAAGGCGCTCATTACTTTGCAGACAGTATACAGCTTATAACCGATGTCACCACAGGTATAAGGGCGGAGAGAAATTTTCCGCTCTGCACCAGCACTCGTTGTTTTTTCTTCAGTGACGGACGTTTGTCACCCAATTTACGTAGTATTTTCTTGTATTTGGATAGGCGACGCTTTTGTTTCTTTTCCAAAGGGACACGGTCTTGCAAAAGGTTATGACAAATTTCACAAATAGACCGTATCAGAGCAGGGTCGTACGTGTTGAGAACGGCTTTTTGTTGACGATGTGTGAGACGCGGAAGTGCTTCGATTGTCGGCCAACAGCGTTGCAACGTCGACGACATGCTGACAAATGATTCACTTGTTCAACTATGTATGCTATTTATACCTCAAAGCGGGAAGATAAACTATTATGGGCTGTTCCAACACATTGCTACGCACACGTAGTCTGTTGTCAGTTTGTTGACGCAAATCCACAAGCAAATGACCGTACATTTTCTTCATTACGTCTCTATAAACATCCATAATGAACCTGATATTATCTGGCATGTACTGTTGAGCAAATGCACGCAGAGGTGTTTGATCTCGAAAATTACGGAAAAATACATAATAATTTGTATTCAGGCTGATTGTCCGGTAGTTTGGCGACTTGAGAAACGTGTTTTGGGTGACAAATAGTACACTCATGTTGTCGTGACGCGACGTTTTCGTAAACATATCACGTACAACTGGTCCTTCCACAGCATCCAGTAAGTCGTCGATAATGACCATGCAACCATTACCGTATTTATGTTTGCTTGCCAGTCGTTGAATTTCCTCATGGGATGGCACTCCGTACTGCATCTCATTAACTAAACTCTTGTCTATATGATCGGGCGCTGCAGTTCCATGACAATACAGTACATGGTCGGGGCGTTGAGTGAGCACCTGGTCCGCCCGTGTCAGCATGTCAACTATAAATTGACTCTTACCGGACCCTGAAGGACCGGACAAGATCATTGTGAACGGTGTAACAAGACGTGCGTCAAATGTTTCCATATTCGCCGTGCCGATGAAACTGATCTTCGTTTAACTATAGGGTTATTATATAAAGTATTTTTGCTAATGTGCGACTGGTTTTGCGCTGAGCATTACTAGCCAAACACCCGCGACGCTTAATCGGATCATATAACAATCCCACAATTACCAGCTCAATACCGAGAATTAAACATTCTGTAAAGTTGACTAGGAGTAATAGTGAAAGAAGCAGCATTTTTATATACGTCACCATCTCGATAATCGCCGATCAAATGACACGTTTACACATCAACACCTGTATATTAAAGCCTGCATAACTAACACACACACACACACAAACACACACACACACACACACACACGTCGGCGCGTGCCGGGGCTCTCGAAAACCGGTTCAACATACGCATACACATACACACACACACACACACACACACACCGAAACATGTGTACACACTAACACAGCTAACACACTAGCACAATTAACACACTAACACAGCCGACACTTTTATATTATAAACCAATACATCTAGCACAACTAACACACCTAGCACAACTAATACTGGTAACACAACAAATATATAGCAATAAATAACGATGATGATGATGTCGGTCGGTCGGTCGGTCAGTCGATGAAGCCATACGGGAAGGTACGATAATCGGGAAGGACCCTGCGTTTACTGGACACTAACTTATTAATCTTTTCCCCTCCCACCGTAATTATCTTAAAATCTGCAGTCTTTTTAAATTGTCGAAAGGGGACTTTGATTGTGGACCCAGGCGCCTCTAACAGGGATCGGAAAGCGTCCAAGGAAATAAGCTGCTGCGTGTCGTGTGTTTGTGTGATGCCGCGCATTTTTATTATAGTCTTGGTGCCCTCGTCTGGTGTGTGTACAGTAAAAGCGTAATTTTTGGGAGACAGACAGACTATATGAGAAATATAGCTGCCTGCCCCGAAACAAGTCAGTTCGTCAGTCATGTCGCCGAGAAAATGTGATGTGTGTATGCGCGGCATTTTTGGTGATGTTCTGTAAATGACTGAATCTGTGTCACAGTATATTAGCTGAAAAGGATTAAAGAGTTGCAGGAAAGAGTAAAGATAAAGTCGGGCTTGGCACGTGACAAAAGCAGCAAGGATGATATTAGTTTTAAGCGGACCGGCCACAGTCTTGTCTTGTCGATGTGAATACGTCAGCCTCCATACATCGTGCATTGTACTGTCCCCCTCACTATCGTCAGCCACCGATATGAGGTCACACGCGGAGACCTCCATGACGGGATCCTCCAGCAGATCGTAAACACGACGCATGGAAGTGACGTATTCAGTCTGCCCCAGGTTTGCGCGCTGAGCCAACTTGCCCCACTGGCTGTTGAGGCACAATTTGGCCACACCTCTCAGGCCCGGATTCTTCTCAATGGTCGGCAGGGTTATACCCTCACGCGCTTCGAGTGTCTGTCGGTAGTCATGTCGGTCGTCGTCAGTCTGCACGTGAGCGGGATAACCCTCGGCACCGACCTTGAGGGCGTAAAACTTGTTTACATATTGTGCAAACAATCCGCCTGCCTCGCCGTCGTTGAGCTGTGTGTTGTTGGCAAAGTGCCAGAACTCGTGGATGGAAGTGAGCCGATACCCCAGCCCCAAAGCTTTTGCTACTTCCAGCGACACCCAGCTGGAAGTGAGACTGCGCTCCTCGTCCGAATGGTGACACGGCGGCGACCTCGTGGTGAAATTGCCACCGATACCCTGCTCGGCACATGTTCTACACAGAGTGAACATGAGGCGGTCGTTGATGCGTGCGGGAAGGACGGGAACGTGAAGATTCTGTGGAGGGAGAATGGTGCAATAAATGATGCCGAAATATTTGTGAAAATCTGTGATGGGAGGACGGAAAATGTGAGAAGGATGACCAAGGGGAAATTTGCCGTTTTTAAGGATGTAAGGATACAAGGAGCACACATCAACGTACTCGATCCGCTCGTCACCAGCACATTCGGCGTAGTGACGAAACACCTCTGTTCGCCCTCCATAGAACGCGTCCCGAACATTCATCGGCGGCAAGACTTGCACTGCTTCGGCGCGACAACATTGGTCGTCATCGTCTCGAAGCAGTGCATCAAATTCACACTCCCAGATGGTGATGAGAGTTGTGTCTGGTCGGGCTCGCAGTATCGCCAGACGAGCCATGGTGCCATCGTATAGATGGTGCGTTGATGGAGCCCCACTGTTCATCACATAGCGACAGTTTTTGCTGGCGCCGTTTGAGCACACCCCAGAATGTCGATGACCATGAAAATAGCAACCGAGAAACTCGAAAAGCAGGTGTTGGTCACCCACTTTGGCATAGCCGTCCACTTTGTACGACCCAATACGCACCTCACCAGAGTTCAATGCGTGCTGGATATTGATGTCGCGAGACGACGCCTCCAGTTCCAGCCACTGGATCGATTTCTTCGAGTAGTTGCCACATGGTCGGTAATGCTCATGGCTCGGTATCAACGCGACGCTGTCTTTTCGCAAAAACTTTTGACGCCACACCTCATGACACGCAGATGGAAGCGTGATGCTCTGAAATGGGTCCACCTCAGTCACATCGATGAATTGTTGGCGGAAACGCATACTACCGAGACGAAGCACATTGACATCGTCGCGGCAGTACGCTCCCATTTCCTGGCGCAGGTCATACTGCCTGTCCACCTGCGAGGCATGCCAAGTGAGAAACTCGGCGTGCTGTTCGGTGGACATGTGACCCGGGTCGAACATATCGGCTGAAGGAAAAGGACCTACATAATTTTGATTGTCCGTAGTGTTGAGGAGGTGAGGGAAGAAACCTTTACGGACAGGAATGTTGAACGTTTTGGAAAATTTCGCGAGAGGCATAGGAAGGAAACTGAAGGAATCAATGAAATGGAGTTTGGAATTTCTAAATTTCATAGAAAGGATTTTTCTGCCGTTCATGATCAGGTCTGGCACCACACCTTGGCTCAGCGCGTAATTGGCAACAATGTTGTTGTCATAACCTTGGGCATAATGGGCAATGGCTTTCGCGTCTTTGAACGTGAAAAGCCACTGACCAAAGTCTTGTCTTGTCGTTGGGCCAGAGAACACATGTTCGTGCTGCTCTGTCCCACAGTCTGTGCATGGCCGGTCAATGCGGTCAAAGCAGGACTCACAACATACGTGTGCGACACAATGATTGGGTATGTGAAGGTTGGTGCTGGTGTCAATCATACATTCAAAGTCGTAAAAGATATAGATTTGTTTTTTGTTGACAGAAGAGGAATGCGAAGGTTGGAGAAAGCAACGGTGGACGTTTTCCGCACCTATGAGCTCGTGGTTCGTGACTCGTTCACGACAGTAAGGGCATATGTGAGTGCCACAGACATGACGATTTTTTGCTATACGATTTGTAAAGCACATCACCACATCTGGGACACCCACGCCGCACCTTGCAGCGTGATTGTTTGTGAGCCTCGAAACAGGAGCGGGAAATGAAATCTAAATTACATTCGGGACAACGGATTAACGCACCTTCCCGCT